>PVIH01004219.1:0-67673 GCA_004025045.1 Sigmodon hispidus
AGGAATGGCCAAAATACTGAGGCAGCTTTGAACAACTAGTTAAAATTTTAATGTGTAAATGAATTTGCTTTGAAAAGCATAATGCAGACTCTAAATGCTACTCTGGTAAAGTGGACTGAGGTCCCTTGCCTTCTGTGAAAGTGAGTAGTGACATGGTCATATGGAGTAAACATGGTTGGAATGACAAATGCAAAAACATGTTAATAATTCCTTGAAATGCTTCCATTTACTATAGCATATAATTTTAAAATAATTTTTGGGGACTACATTATCACAAAAGTCATACAAAAATTTTACAGGTATATTCAGAAAGTTTCAGAAAACAGACTTTGAACTCACAAGAGTATAAATATACATATATATTCCCATATTCTGAAAAATATTGTGAGAAATAACTCCACAGAAAATATACTTAGTCCTAAAGATCATTCTTGAGATGTAGAAGTTAAGATTTAAGTGGTATATTTTAATGACAGAACTATATATAATTACAGAGATCTTATGGGTAAACATCACAATAGGATGAAACTTGGCCACTGTATTACCAAGTTTTATGCATGTGGTTTTTGAAACTGTTAAGGCAAGAAGTGTCAAATGTTTTAAATAACAAGATTTAAGTGTAAGAGGTGGATAGCAAAGGGGAAAATAAAAGGTCAAACATTTTCAGGACCAAATTTAAACTGTTAAGATACGTAAAGGATGAATAATAAAGTCACATCTATAAAAGTCTGTGTTTAACATTGTAAAGCCAGCCTTCTACTGCTGTGGTCATTGCCTTTCCTTTGAGAGATAAAAGCATTAGCCAGTCCAACCATTTCATGAGCTGGCCTTGACCATGCTAATCCCAAAGGGTAAAGATCAGAAACAGCACAAGGACAAAGTAGACAAAGGTCTAAAGCTGCTTGCTGCATAGGATCAGGTGAAGTGGCAATCTTCATTCTGTAAGGGCATTCCATTAAATTTAAGGCATTCATTCTAGCTCAAGACCAGAAGCCAGGGACAGGGACTTAAATAGTTTAGCTTTTTATAAGAAAAGAACATATGACAATCAAATTATTTTGTTATTGAGTAGACAGTGACTGTAAACACATTTAGAAAGTTTTTTAAGGTAGGGTCTAACGTACTGCAGACTAGCCTCAAATATACTATGTAGCCAAGAATCACTTTGAATTTTTATTTTATGCTTGTACAAACCTGGGATTATAGGCATGCCCCTTAAATATGTGGTGCTAGGGATTAAATTCAGGGCTTTAAAATTCCAGGTAAGCACTCTACCAACTGAGCCATGTGTCCCAGCCCAATATTTAAATGGTTTCCTGTTCAATCCTGTCATTTACAGACAGGCTTACTCTGACCCTAAAATAATTACTGGACTACTTGTTCTAAATGAAGCCCTGTAAGAAGTCACACAGAGAAAAAAGTTTATATGGTGGTTGATGATGCAGAGTATCAAGAGTGTACCACATGCTTTGGCATGCATTTACATAGGAAATAAGTGGGACGACAAAACTGTTGTCAGTCTCAGGCTATAAATTCAGATTTCAGGTACACACCAAAATTCTCTGGATTTAAAAACTATAGGGCAAATTTTATGATTCATCACCCTTTTTATGGTGGGTAATCCAGTAAGGTGGCCATATTGATGACTACTGTCAAAGTCAGCGTGACTTCTGGTCTTTATTTAGTCTTGGAACTGACCACTGCTGTGATAAAGACTGATTTGCCAGATTGGCCACTGTGGAGGACAAAAATACAGTGGAAACAGTTTTTTCTTTACAGTTTACTTGTTTAACATTAATGGACTTTTACAGAAATGAAAATTTTCTGTAACTAAAAGCTGAAAATCTTAAAACTATATCATGCTTAAATCTGAAGCATTTTTTATAGGAATTCTTTAATCTATTGATTGTTGTGTTATATAATATTAATGCATTTATAACTTGGCCTAATACATACAGATGGACCATTTGGTGTGAGCAGTGTCAAAGCTACCTGTACTTTGTTTATTGCAGTCTCTTATTAGCCTTCAGCTTTAAAACCAACCAGGCTCCAGGTACTGCTTAGACAAAAGTTCTCTGATGTGATTTATTCATTCTGTTTTTAATATTCACAATTTTTTTTTAGTCATAGAAAACATCAAACCAAAACAGGATTCCAGAAGCCTGGGGGAAGGAATCTATGCTAAAAAGATAATTTACGCAGTAAAATAAAATTGGAAATAACTAGTAGAGTATCCTCAATGTCAACGCATGTAGAAAAATAATTTTTTTTACACAGCAGTCTACTGGATTTTTCATCTTGACAAAACTAGCGAGACTAAACAGTAAAGTCCTGGACGGTAAGTCCCAATCTTTGGCAGCATTAAAGTGGAAAGATTCTGACTGAGTTCTTCAGATGAACATGTAATCATTTTGGAAAACAGCCTTATAGGGTGGCATAAATCTAGTTAAAACAGTTTTTTTAATACAAAACTATAAAATTTTATGCCCAATGTTATTAGTGTATGAATTTAATGCTTTTGTTTACACAATAAACAAATGCTTATTAATTAGATCATACCTTTAAATATGCAATATTATCTTCCACTTAAGAGCTATTGCTATCACAGAACCTTAAAAAAACTGTACACTGGAAATGAACGTTCACTGTATCACTTTCCTAGTAATGAGGCCATAATTGTGATTGAGAATTTTAGAAATGGCTTCGAAACACAAAGATTGACAGCTCAAAAGTGGAAATGTAGTCATCATATGCTGCTGACTTTGGATCTGTTCCTCAGTTCAGACTGTAAGGAGTGTTCTTTGCAAAGAACTAAACATTTTTAAGAAACATTTGCCAGGAAAGCTTGTGTAAGTTCCCTTAAGAAAAATATTTCATTTTTGAAACTGACACTTTAGGGTGATGGTTGCTTATTCCTTTTCTTGTACAAGGGTGAAGTATTTCATTGAAGAGACATTAGAAATAAAATTTTTTCCATTTTTTTTTTTCTTTTAAAGACTGCTGTACTTTAAATCTCCTGGGCAAACCTGTCAAAATTCCACATTCCTCAGTAAGAGGAGCATGGCTTTTATCAAATAATTCAGCCATTCCTTGCAATGTAATTATCTGGCAATGTACAGATTATGAGGTTGAGACATACAGCAAGCACTTTGAACTGTCAGTCTTGTGCTGTGTGGATGATTCTGAACATCCCTCCCTGTCACAGTCTTCAGTTAGCACCACTGGACCATGCAGAGTTTGGTTTTGGTTTTTGAACTGGTCTCTTGAGGTGAGATTTGTTTAGTCTTCTTAGCATCATACCAGCAGTTCAGTGAGGCGTATGTACACATTTCCAGACAAACAAACTGCAATCAGAAAAAAGTGACAAGGAGTTCATCACAGTCCACATTTCACATTTTGCCTACTTATCATTCCAATTACTTGCCCAAGAACTTTTTTTGTCTGTTTATATAAGGTTATTGGCTTTGGAGTCACTGGCTATGTTCATTACCAAAATTATATAGAGTTGTTTTATTGCATCTTTACTAGTAATGAAGTAGCTATGCTTTTCTTTGACAAATACCGACCTGCAGTCATCACCTCCAGCACTGACAACATGTCGATCACCACTGGTAAATCGAATATTTGTCACATGGGGGGAATGACCCAAGAACCTCTTGTGCTTTGCCTAAAACAGAAACAAAGCTCCATCAGCAGTAATGTATACAAAGGTTCTCATAACTTATCACAAGAGTAGGGAAGTAGACCACTGGCAATCACTGAAGAGTTTTGAACATTTGGGCAGTCATATCTGCAGGACACTGGAGGCTTTTTCTCTGTGGAAAATGGGGCAGATAGAATTTAGTAATCTGATTATAGGTTTGATTTAAAAAAAAAAAAAGCTCATTAGAACTTGACTACAAGGTTTCAGAGATTATAGATAAGATTTGATTTTTGAGACAGGGTCCTACTGTACAAATCAGGCTATCCTTGAATTCAGGAATCTACTGGACTTTGGAGTACTGTGATCAAAGGCAGACTGGTCAACACACTTGACCTAGAAGATTTATTTTTAATAGCTTTTACTTGAGGAAGCTTGAGGAAACCTTTAGAAGTAAAATTTTAACTACAGCATTTCATATCAGGACCATAACATTTTAAATATGTGGGGATTAAAAAAGAATTATCTAAGATGCAAACTAATGCAGAAATACTAAAACTTACAAATTTTTCTGGGCATGGAAAATCATATAATTTAACCATGCCGAAGTCATCTCCTGTCACAAGGCTGATTCCTGAATGAGATACACAGGCACAGGTGACATCTGCTTTCTCAGCATGTCTGGACCAGATTCCCATAACTTCATCTCCCAGAATACTAAATAGAGGGGAAAAACAAATGCACCACAGAAAACACAGACATTTTACCCACATTAAACAAAAATAATTGCCTCTACCTCCTAAGTGCTGGGTTAAAGATGTGCATCAGCACAACCAGCCCCAACAGCTCTCTCATTGCTGTTGACCATTTAGGAAAATGCCCTGACATATTCAAGGTCATTACATTAATTCTTTTCAAGAACTTGTTGAGCCATGGAAACTGATAAAGTGTAAGACAGTGTTTAATCAGAAGGAGTTTCAGAATCAACATACTATTCAAGATGGGATAACAATATTATGTATTCCCTCACAGATTAACTTCAAAAATAGGGCTTCCCTACTTTTGTTTTTTCAGGTGGTCATGCCATATATCCTTGGCTAGCCTCAAGTTGGCTATATAGATCAAGCTTGCCTTGAATATGAGTCAGTTCTCTCTGCCTGAACATGTTAGAAGTAGAGCAACCATGCCTAGACTGTTTTCCTGCTTTCTGCTTAAACATGACCTTGCTTATGCTAGAAAAATTACTGCTACTGAGCTACATTCCCAGCCCACATTTTCCAACTTTTCTAATCTCGGAAGTCATTTGAGTTAAATGTTTACCTAGTCCAGGTAGCCCATGTGATCCTATCAATGGCAGCATGATCCACAAGGTGTTTTCCTGAAGGCACTTCATAGACATGCCGTTTATAGCAGCCACTAGAAACCTGTTCTCAAAATGAGAGGAAACATTCATTATTAGTAGATATATTTGTATGTGTCATCATGAAGTTACAAAAATTACAGTAAAACATTGAGGGAAGGTAATGAGATGCAGGTGCGAATAGCAGGAACAGAATGAGCAGATACTAAGGTCTAATGCACAACCATAAACACTAGAGGTCATCTACTATAGTTGGGACTCCTGAATGATGATTCTAAACACTTGACACAAAATCTTTTCTGAGATAATGGCATGAATAATTATATACATAACCCATAACGTACATATAAATAATAAAGTTTAATTTCACAAAGTAAGATTAATTATGAAAAAAATGAGTTTAGGTGCAGGCCCTGGGGCTTTAAATGCATTCACTAAAGAAATTTACAAGCAAGCATCTTTATAAATTGTGTGCAGTATTGGTGCTGTACCTGGAGATGTCTGCCATCTGCAGAGAAGTCCATTTGAATGACAAAGCTTGGAATGTCTTTGCAGTAGCTGATTCTGTTAAGGGTGGGACCCAATGTTAAGTCATAGAAGTCCACAGAGTTCTCACTAGAACCCACAGCCAAATACCGGGAATCTGGACTAAATCTGAATACATAAAATGTTAAAAAAAAAAAAAAAAAGTATTAGGTCCCACATAATTGTTTTCAGCACCTGAAAATCAGTTTGTATTTGATACACTTTTAAGTTACCTAAGATATATAACTGAACAAGCATGCAGATTGTATCTGCCTATTAACATTTAGTAAAGGTTTTTACATTTTGCTTATATATTAAATATCTCTTGTCTTCCCACTCTAATTTTAAAATAACTTTTTAGTTTGTTTTGTTGTTTTGAGAGAGTTTCTCTATGTGTCCCTGGCTGTCCTGGAACTTGTTCTATAGACCAAGCTTAACCTCAGACTCAGAGATTCACCTGCCTCTGCCATCCAAGTGCTATGGTTAAAGATGTGCACCACCACAACTGACTTCATGATAACTGTAAAAATATTCCAGAATTGCTAAATTAACATAATTCATAAGACAGAAAAATTATGTCTTAATATCCAAAAGCAGTCAAATTAGCTCACTCGGGTTTAGGGTGAAATAACTTCAGGCTGGCAGAATATTTGTTGAAAGAAAAATCACAGAAGTTCTCCCCTATCAAGTCATGGGAAGAGGTAGGGAACAAAACTCAGTCCTGAAAAGTGTCCTATGAGTCCTGTTGAGTAACTATAGAGACATGTAGAGGTGAAGGAAAGCCCTGATGTTTCTTTCATAAAAGGATTTTACAGCTGAAAACACCCATTTTGACAGACCTGGAGCCAATAATTTTACCAATTCACCGAGTGTTCTGGAAGAGTAGTTACTGTGAAAATTAGTTCAAGTACTAAGAAGCAAAGGATCAAGAAAGGGTTAAAGGCCACTCAGTAGATAGTTTCTGACTGCCAAGCCTGACAACATGAGTTCAGTCCCCTGGACACATGGTGGAAGGAGAGAATGAGCGTCTGCCAGTTGTCCTCTGAACACTGCACGCTGACATGCGCATAGATACACCTATATGCACAGCAAGCGTAACCTTTTAAAAACAGCTTTGGTTAATTTGAATTCTTGGGAAAAAAATATTTAGTGAGTATTGGCTGAATGAATGAACCAGGAAGAAGACACGTAAAAGGCAGTTAGGAGAAGCCTACAGAGAGCAAGGCCACAGTTGATCTGTGAAGCCTTGTGGTGAGATTAAGCAAAGGTATTTTAACCTTGGTTTTCAAACTTCTGGATGGCTGTTGGTTCTCTTACATTAACAGTACAAAAAATTTCTCAGCAAAGTGAGTTTACTGTGCATGTCTAGTAATTGGTATCATAAGATACTATAGGTGATGTTCATTAGAATTTTTTATTTAGAAAGGAGAGTTCAAATATAACCAACCAGCATATAGCTGATGTAACATGTATAGATACCAAGGATGTAGCTTGAGATAGGAGGCATGAGGCCACAGGTATGACCTCACAAATGCAAAAAATAAGGTGGATTACCTGTCAGGACTATTCTGGATGTATGGGCAAGTTTTTTAAAAATTCATGCTAGTCATAGTAAAAATCAACTAGAAAATCTATTTTATCGACTAACCTGATATCATGGATTGCACAACGCCTGTCTCTCTTCTTTCCCCATATTTTCAGAGAACTCACAAGTAATATAATAAATTCTCCATTTTTCATTCCAATAGCCACCATGTCTCCTTCAGGGCTATAACATACTGTCCTTGCAGCATGTCCCAAATTCACTTTGTTTAGCATCTTCTGCATAAGAAGCAAGAGTCACAGGAAGAAACATTTACAACTGTGAAACTCATTTTTCCCAAACCTGAAAATAATACTAAGTTAAGCTAGCAGTTGAGAATTTCCCCTCCTTAAAAACTAACCCTTCATTAAACAGTGTACCTACTTTATCAACAATATCCCAGAGTCTCACTGTCCCATCTTCTGCAGCAGAAAGGAAAAAATCCCTGGAAGGATGTGTTGCTAGTCCCCAAATTGGCCCATCTACATGACCATTAACTAAAATGTTACATGCTGCATTTTTCTCTCCAACTTCAATTATTTCAGCATTCCTTGTCCCAACGAGTATCTTGCCCTGGAACACAAAGGAACCAATACACTTAATGTGCTAAAAAAGTTACATACTTTGAACTAGTGTAGTTGCAAGGCAATCATTAGCTCATGTAATGGTTTCTCTTCCTAGGGACACACATATCCCCTGGGTTACTGCATGGCAGAGTCCATGCCATAGATCAGTGTCTATGGTGATACACCTGTACTCTTTAATGATCAGACTTGTGACTTTGAATATAATATTAGGACCTCCAAAATGAGAAATAAGTGCATTAAGACCCAGAGAGAAAGAACTAGGCTGAGGTGAATGATTGCAAGTTCCAGGCCTGCCTGGACTATAAAGCAGACCTTGTCTCAACAGAAGAACTTGAAAGTAAATTTAACTAGGACTTAAGTATACAGACAGGACAACACATGCATTTGATTTATAGACTCAGTGCAAGTGCCTAACAGTTTTTACAGAGATGTATGATGTTTTGGGTTTTTTTTATATTCATTTACTTTTTAATTTTATGTGAACTGGTGTTTTGCCTGCATGTACAACTGTAAGAGTGTCATATCTTGGAATTACACACAGTTGTTAGCTGCCATGTGGTTGCTGGGAATCGAACTCAGGTCCTCAGAAGAGTCAGTGCTCTTAATTGCTGAGCCATCTCTCCAGCCCGATGTTTTGGTTTTTAAAGGAAGGAGAATGGGGGGAATTAAAGGGAAACTGAAAAAGAAGGCCATCTGGTAATTAAATCCCCCCCCAATGCAAATCAATAAGTGGAAAACAACCTCCACCTCAAACTATCAGGAAGACATTTACTTTTGTTTGTTGTTTTGTTTCTTGAGACAGGGTTTCTTCTGTGTAGCCTTGGCTGTCCTAGAACTCACTATGTAGACCAAGCTGGCCTGAAACCCAGAGAGCTGCCTGCCTCTGCTTCCCCCAACCCCAGTGCTGGGGTTAAAGGCATGCCCGGCTAGAAAGACTTTCTAAAAAGAAACCCCTTTTCTGAGAGATGGCTGAGATCAGAGGTGTGCAACAGCTGTGTTGAGTGTGGTGTCACCCTTCTGTAATTCCAGCATCAGCAAGGCAAGACCACAACCTGGGAGATGTCTGAGTCCCTCGGCAGTATTCACCCTCACTCATAAACCTGAGCAATCATCTGACATGCTACCTTACAACCTCACAAAGGGACATCTCATATGACACAAGTAAACTAGTTCATTTGAAATTTAACTTATAAATTCCAATTTTAAAATTGCTTGAGGGGCTGCTATGTTGGGTTTAGCACTTCAGAGCAGTTGCTGCTCTTGCAGAGGACCTGGGTTAACTTCCCCCAGCTCACAGCCATCTGTAACTATAATTTCTGGGGACCTAATGCCCACTTCTGGCTTTGGTGGGCACCAAGGACACATACAGTACATAGATACACATGTAGGTACAACATCCATACCCACAGAACAAACATCTTTAAAAAAAAAAAAAGCTCTGTTTAACCTTGAACCTGCTTTAAGCTACAACCTTTCAGAAATATACTGTAAAAACTCCCAAATCCTAAAATGTCCCATGTGGGGCTAATCCCCTTCTCTATTACATTCATGCTGGCTTGCCTAGACATTGTTTTCTGCATTACATGTCAAGATCTTAGCCATACGTGAGTACAGGTCCCTGAGAAAGGAACTCTTTAGGCTATGGTGTAACACTGTGGAAATCTGCTGTTGCTGGAGACACCTGAAGAGAGCTGCCCTATAAAAATGAGTTAATGGTGAGGATTTTCAACCTTACTACAAGTCAATCAGAAGATTTAAGACAATACAGGGGTGTAGACACTGTTTAGACACAAGCTTCCTGTACAGTAAACACTGGAAATAATAGCATCCTCTGGATCACTATGTATTGTTTATGAAGTCACAAAGTGGAAGGGTCACAGCTGCTCTCTAGTTTCTGTTGCACCACATTAGCTCAAAAAACACCTTACTTTGCCTCTGCACACGGACCGAACACAATCTGTGACTTGTCCTGTCTCAAGCCTGAAGGCCCGGCATCGCCTCAGTTCCTGGTCCCACAGTTTAACTGCACCTCCTTCTTTTGACCTAGATAAACAAAAAAGAAACCCAAATAAGTATTTATAATTGACTACTACTATAATTTTCATTTTAAACACTATAACTTCTAGTCTTCTAAAATTTCAGGCAATTTAAGGATACATACTATATCTCAGTCAAAATGTACTTTCAGCTTGGTAAATTTTTTGTGAAATATTCATTTTCTTCTGACATAATTTTCTTTAGTCCACCATACATTACAATAAATTTCTCAGAATAGCTCTCCATTAAGAAAATGCACGCCAAATATCTTAACCTACTAAGACATCATACCAGCCCCACAAAACCCTTGGGGAAGGGGAGCCAGACATGGTTTCTCTGTGTAACAGACCTAGTTGTCCTGCAACTCACTTTGTAGACCTGGTGGCCTCATAGAGATCTACCTGCCTCTGCCTCCTGAGTGCTGAGCTTAAAGGCCTGTGCCGCCAAGCACAGTCACAGTCCACAAAACCATTTTTAACACTAGAAAGATAACTAAAATGCAAAGCAAGAAAGAGGATTATAGATGCTGTGTTATAGAGTTTACTTTTAAGGGCCAAAGGGCAGCACATTTCTGCAATTATTAAAAAATCCTGCTGAAACAATATAGCAGGCTTAGGGAGTAAAGGTGTAAAAAATGAGGTGATGGAGGAAATACAAATATTTGGAGTAATATATAAAGGATAAAATAGAGTCATTTATGGATTTTTTTTTCTCTTTAAAAAACTGAGCTCCAGTCTATAGTGAAAGAACTGCACTTCTTTTTTTTTTATTTTTTTAAACATTATTTTTATTTTATGTGAATTGGTGTTTTGCCTGCATGTATAACTGTGTAAGGGTGTCAGATCTTGGAATTACAGAAAGGTGTTAGCTGCCATGTGGATGCTGGGAATCGAACTCAGGTCCTCTGGAAGAACAGTCAGTGCTCTTAGCTGCTGAGTCATCTCTCCAGCCCAAGAACTGCACTTCTAGGTACTGTGTGTCACTTTTTAATTTGCAGATGACTATACTGGTAGCAAATGGGTCTTGTTTGTTTGTTTGTTTGTTTTTGTGGGGAAGCATGGAGTTTCAGGTGGTCTTACTGCCTAGCTGTAGCAACTATCTATGTAGAGAGGCTGGCCTTGAACTCAGAGAGATATGCTTACCACTCCTTCCCAGGTGCTGAGATTAAAAGTGTATTATACCCAGCCTTAATTTAACTTTTAAAAAATATTATAATTTTTAAATTATATGCATACATGTCTGTGCATGTATTCGTGTAGGTGCCCTCAGAGTACAGAAGAGGGCATTGGATCCTTTGAAGCTGGAGTTCCAGGTGGGTCTGAGCTGCCCAGCATGAGTGTTGGGAACTGAACTCAGATCCTCTGCAAGAGCAGTACATCCAAATAACTGCCGAGCCATCTCTCCAGATCCTCCATTTTATCATTATTATTAATTATCCTTTACTTGGTGTGTGTTTGTATTCCTGTGCATGGATGTATGTGGTCATGCACCACTGTGCATCTCCACCAGGTGTCAGGACTTGTCTGTACACCATGTTCCAGACAGGCTTTCTTTAGCTGATCCAAACTATCTGGATGGGCTTCTCCCTGTGGGAAAGTACCAAAATTCCAAATGCTTATGCTACTTGGTCTGGCTTTTCCAGCTTTTCTGTGCGTTCTGGGATGGTCCTCAGTCACCAGGCACACAGACCAAGTACTTTTACTCACTGAGCCCTCATTTCAGCCCGGAAATCAATGTTAAGTATCTGGTTACTGTCTGGATAGGAGCTCAAACAAAGGCCTCTCCTCACATTTATTTTTAAGTTCTTGTACGGTTGATTTCTCTCACTTCTCTCTCATATGACTATGACTTGGAGCTTAACAGGAGTCAACAGGGAATGAAGATGGACCTTGGGTTCTAGAGTAATGGTTTCCCTTCATGTCCTATCAGCTATGCAGGCATATAAGATCAGGGACACCATTCTTAATCAGAAGCACAGCTACCTATGGCTATCTCAGATAAGTAGCACTCTGGCTGCACTTCAGGTTTATCTAAAATGTCCCAAAGTAGGCTGGTAAGATGGCACAGTGAGTAAGGACACTCCAAACCCGATGACCTAAGTTTGACCCATGGAATGCATAAGTGAGAAGGAAGAGGACCCATTTCCACAGGTGGTCCTCTGATTTCTATACATGTGCTGGGCACATATCTTTCTCTACAAAATTATTTTTATTATAGTTATTTATACACAAAACAAATGTAAAATATAAGTGAAAACTAAAATGTTAAAACATGATTTAAGACAAGAATTCAGAAAAATTAAAAAAAAAATCACACATAAGTATCAACAAAGGAAAAGTAATTGAACAATTAACCTGTGTAGCCTAGAAGAGGCCAGAATACCTAAGATAGGCCTTGGGGAGATCACAAATGTGTAAACAGTGAGGATATGGAAAAGGACTCACGGCCTCTCCTTGCCACCAGTCACGATCAGCCCATCTCGCAGGGTGGTATACATGGCAAACACAGGCCCATTGTGTGCTCTAGCCACCACTCTGCACAATACGTGATCTTTCCACACACAGACATCACCACTGATGGTACCTGTAAACGTCAAGTTATTCTGAAAAGGAGTGGGGGAGGGGGGGAGATAAACTCATCAAAAGTTCAAAGAGAGGTCCAACAGATGCATCCTCTACGTGAGCGGAATGCTAGTTCACCTGCTTTGACAAAGCACATGCAAAGTGTGCTGGGTGACACTGAACCCAGGGTATGAGGCCGAGGGACACTTAGTTCCCTTGGGGCCTTCTCCTTTCCCAAATCGGTCCTTTGTTAGTGAGATTAGCCTTGACAAATCTCTCCTAAAGTACTGTTACCCTAGTTTATGCTGTTCTTTGAGTCAGTGCCCTCTAGCTGTCCAAACTAATCCAAAAGTCATCAAACACTAGGAGCAAAAACAAGGGGCAGTTAAGGATGGGGAGTGAGATAACAAGCTTGGTAAGGAAGTTTACTGTAGAAAGTAAATGTGTTATCCACAGTGCAGTGAGAGAGCTCACTAACTCCTGCAGATCTAAGGAAGTCGGGACTTGGTGCCTCTCTGCACTTAGAGCATGTTTCAGCCATCAACACCATCATTCTTTTCTCCTTTTCTCCTCCTCAGTATCTAGCATGAAATCATCACATGACTCCCTGTAAATATGAACATAGTTTTCTGTTTTCTTGTACCAGTTACATCATTTGAAAAATGCTTAAACTCAACATAAACCTACCACTTCAGATTAATAAGCTATGTTTTGCCTATAAAAACTGTTACATGTATTATTTATTTATTTATTTATTTAATCAAGAATGAGCACTTGGCTACAAACTAATTTTTGTTATGAACCTAGCCTTTAATGGCTGAGCCATGTCTCCAGCCCAGATACAAAGTAATTTTATAAATAAAGTTTATCTGTATGAATGGATCAAGTAGCAGGGTTATTCCAATGAGTGGTTCCTTCTGGGAACAAGTGGCTGCTCTTATATTAAGGATAAACAAAAGGGCCCATTTATTTGATATTGTTAGTCATTTTTTAAAAAGTTGAATTCAACTATTCTAAACTTGTAACGTCCTTTCTTAAATATGTTTTATATTTTAACATATTTATATGTTTTATATATTTTAAGAAAGAACCTCATATATTTAAAAAAAACTACTTCATTTTCTGTGGAAATTGAAAAGAATCTGAAAAGCCTAGGCAGGGCAGGGTATTAAAGGAGAGCAATGTGATATAAACCGCAGACCCAGATGGATGGACTGAAGACAAGAGGCTCTACATCACTCCACTGAGGGCAGCCACTATGTTCTCTGCTCTCAGCTCCCTGCTCCCCTGAATCAGACATTGGCCCTAAGTGTTTCCAAAGACAAGATGGGCAGCGGTTCTGGGGACAGAAAGCAAGGCAAACACTAAACCCAAGTCTGCCTGAAAGCACCTGGACACCGTTTTCTTGATTTCCTTTTCCTTCACTGTAACACATGGGAGGTGCACAAGGATGGCTGAGATTGCAGCTTGTGGACGTGATAAGTAATCAACTAATGAAGCCTTGGAAAACAATAATGTCCCAAGGATGCAAATGTTTATAGTAATTATCTCATTCACTTTCTTGTCACTCCTTATTGTTTAAAAGGACTAGACTTTTTAAAGATGACATATCCTTGACCAGGACTTGTACTGTCACGTTACAGTTCCTAGTCAATACTAGTGCTGTTTATGAATATACAGCAAGAAAACATCAAGTCAAGACACACCATCACACAGCATTTTAACAGACATACTGCACCAAATGCAACAGCAAGCATCGTCTGCATCCGGGCATCCTCCAGGGTGCTCAGAAGCCCCTTTTTGCTGAGAAGAGCCCTTCCTGCCAGGGTCCAGAACTTCACGTGCTTTATACCCACAGAGACAAACTGGGTATCTGAATCTGGTCGAAATTCTGCTACAAAAATACGTTGGTTGTGCCCAGCCCTGCTGGCAATTCTGGCCCCTGATAGAGAAGACACAACAAAAATTCCCAGGTTAGTATAAGGGTCAAGCTAATCACCAGGACTGAATAGGTTCCTCAAATCGTATAACCTAAAGCAAAAACTCCAAACACAAATGCTTACAAAAAGATCTGACACTTGCTCCTACTTAACAGTCACATGACCTATAATCACTGGGTACATGCATCTTCACAAGTGACACATGCTTATGGGCTACTCTGTGTCAACTTAGGGACCATTTTAAGGGCCATACCTTTTTCTATGTAGTTCCATTAATTTCTCATTATGTAAATGAAGTGTTCTGTCTAGAGCATGTTAGGGAATTTATTGTCTTCTATTTTTTTTAAACTTTATTTATTTATTATTTATTCATTTGCCTTGGTGTTTGCCTGGAACTGGAACTAGACAGTTGTTAGCTGCCATGTGGGTGCTGGGAATCGAACCCGAGTCCTCTGGAAGAGCAGACGGTGCTCTTAACCGCTGAGCCATCTCTCCAGCCCCTGTCTTCTATTCTTAATCCAGCACTCTCAGGAGGTAGAGGCAGGTGGAACTCTGTAAATCTGAAGCCAGCCTGGTATCTATGCAGTGAATCACAAGCCAGCAGGGCTACAAAACAAGACCCTGTCTCAAAACAGAATGTGTATGTGTATGTCTTCATGGGTAAGGGATGTGGTTCACAGACAAGTCACCTATGATGTATGTGCTGTGGAGAGGGGGGTATGTGTGTGTAGGTATATGTATATTTATATGTGTGTGAATGTATTTCTATGAGTACATGCATGTATACACATGTGTATATGTGCATGGGTGTTTGTATATGTGTGTGTATGTGTGTTTGTTTTGTATGTGTATATGTGAGGAGCATGTGTGTTATATGGGTGTGTTATATATATATGTGTGTTATGTGTGTTTGTGTGTAGGTATGTGCTATATATGTATGTGTATATATGTGTGTAGGTATGTCTTATGTATCTGTATACATGTGTATATTGTGTATGTATGTGTGTTTCATGGTTAAGAGATGTAGTTCAGTGGCAAATTACCTATGTAGCATGTGCCAGGCTCTGGGTTGGATTTCAGTACACTCTTAAATTTGATATGTAGCCCAGAAGGGCTTCGAACTCAAGGCAATCCTCTTGCCTCATCCTCCTGAGTGCTGGGATTAAACGCAAGTGCCCTGTGCCTGACAATTTTCATTTTTCGTTAAAATACCTCAGAACTGATCAAATAATTAGCAAAATCACAGTTTATTACTGAAAGGAAATCATTGCAAATCATTTTTAATACTAATTGTGGTTTCGTTATTTCATATTTTGTGAGCATATTGCTTCATTGGGGCTTTTAAAGGGGACACATACAGTGCTACCAACTGTGTGCTATGTGCTTTATAGGACTAACGAAAACCGGTTTCAATCCCCAACTTAATGATAAAAGAGCATTCATACAGCCCTGGGATTCTTGTGAGTTTCTTTTTGTTTTTGTTTTGTGTGTGTTGCTTTTTCTTGGCTTTTTTTTTTTTAATCACACAAATGAAAAGAATCGTACCTTCCTGCCACCTCCAGATGGTAATAGTGTGCTCTGGGTCTAGTCCCACAGACAGCAGCAGCTTCCCGGTAGCACTGAAGCTGACAGAGCACACACCCTTTGAATGGGAACATCTTAGTATAGACAATGTCTGCTTGTTCACTGCATCCCAAATGTGCACAGATGGAGCTGTGGCTGAACAAATACAAAATCCAAGCATTACAACCATCTCTGAGTTTCCACTTTAAAATACACCATATAACTACCTCGGAAACATGAAAATATGTACTTAAAAGGGATGTAGTTTATAATAGCTCAAAACTAAAGCTAAATTTAAAAAGGAAATAAAAGGGAGGCGAAAGAAAAGAAAGGGAAAAACACAGAATCTTTCAGGATATATTACAATGTGCACTTTCAAGAAAATAGCATTTAAACAAAGAAATCAGATAACAGTATCAAACAGCTCATCAAACAGGGTGTGTTTGAGTGCAGGAAGCAGTGGCCACTGAAAGAACCACAAACTTCACACATGGCAAGCCGCTGCAGTAGAAAAATTATTTTTTTTATTTTCTCAATCTTCATAGAAGTTATATGGAAACTACACAAATCTAACACAGTAATATGCTACATGCAATTAAGTACGCAATACTGATTGATGCCCTCTGAAAGCAAACAAAACACATGCAACTGGCAGAGATCTAGCAGCAAAGCAGCTAGACAGATCCCATGGAAAAATTTAACTAGAGAGATGGGAATCTGGGGAAAAGCTACAGACACTTTTAAGATTTTTTAAAAAACACTATTTCACTTGGAAGATAAAACTGTTCATCTTAAAAGATATATTATCTATCCTTTACTATTTAAGTTCTTTTACATCCTTTTCTTCTGCTCCATGCTTACAAGTACATGCTTACCAGTGAAGTACATCTCAGCCTGCTTCTCTTTATTGTCTAAACTAAGATATCATAGTTTTGTACTATCTTCTTTTTAAATTATACCCTAAAAATGAAGTTGATTCAGCAGCTAATTCAGTCTCAGAACATAAGCACCCTTACTAAAACACTCATAATACTAAAGTACATTTGCTTCTAATTAAAAACTGCAAAGATAAAAATGCATTAAAGAACATAAGCTGCCTGGAATTATTTTATACTGAAGAAAATTCTGGTCTTTAGAAAATAAATTCTGATAAATTTGGACATTTTACAACCTTTGCTATTTATAATGTGCAAATGATAAATATAAAAAATCTTCAAATAAAGCAGTTAAAATATGTTAAACTAGAGATATGAAGCCTTGGTTCAGGTTTATCCAACCATAAAACATCAAAATTACAAGGAGATATAAAATGGATTATTTATATTTGCAAACGTTGGGGTCTGGAATATATGTCAGTTACTATGGTGCTTGCCTAGTATACATAAGGCATGGGTTTTGACCCCCATAACAACATAAAAAACAAAGTGTGCTGGCTTTCCTACATCCCTATGTCTCAGAAGGTGAGGACAAGAGAATAAGAAATCCAAAGTCATCTTCATATATATAGGGAGTTTGAGGCAAGGTTGGGATACATCAGCTCTTGTCTTTAAAAACAATTATCACAATTATTTGAGTATTGGACTGAATCTCCTGTTTATTAAAAGTCAAAGTACAAGCCAGTGAGCAAGCCTTCGAGATGGATCAGCAGGAAAAAAGGCCTACTGCCAAGCCCAGGAGCACAAGGATATGGTGGATGGAAAGGGAACACTGACTCCCACAAGATGTCCTTTGACCTCTGCATACATGCCAGGACACAAGCACACATCCCAACAAACAAACAATAAATAAATAAATGTAAGTTTTTAAATTAAAAAGTTAAATTACCCTACAAATTGTTAAGGAATATAAGATGGTTTAGATAAAAATATAAATGCAGCTGAATGGTGGTGACACATGCCTTTAATCCCAGCATTTGGTAGGTAGAGACAGGCGGGTTTCTGTGAGTTTGAGGCCAGTCTGGTCTACAGAGTGACTTCCAGGACAGGCATGGCAGTTACACAGAAAAACCCTCAAAAGAAAATTCAATAAATAAACAAATAAATAAAATGTAATAACTACTATTACTATGATATAGTTTTCTGGAAATGGCAAACAATAAACATTTGTATGCCTATTTACAAAATGTTCCTCTGAGATACCCATATACTATATTTGCCAAATGGAATAGACAATACATTTTTAGTAAATTATCATTAAATATACTACAAATTATAAAGCATTCTATTTGTCTAAAATTCAAACATCAAATCACCTCAACTACAGAACATGTGCATGTGTAATACTGGGACCAAGTTCTGGGCCTTCGGAGTGCTAGGCAAACATTGTGCCATTGAGCCATCCTCTAGTCAGTCTGTCTTTTAGTTTCTGAAGCGGACAACTGACTCTGCTGCACACACAACATCCATCTGTTTGTTAAAGTCTTAACAAATCTCCATCTTTCTTCTAGAGTTTGATTCCTGTTGTGGGGTATTAAATGATTTTGGGAAACAAACTACCTGAAAAGCTGTTCAATCTGAGCCTGCAGCAAGATTCCTTCTACTTCAAGACTCCTCTCACCCACCCAATGTTTTGCCTTACACCAGGTGCTATGCAGTATTCAGTGGCTGATCACACAGCGTAGGTTTGGTTTGCATCCTAAAAATCAAGCTAACAAGAAGAATTTTTAGGTCATGGTTCTGAAATGAGTTTTTTGTTTTGTTTTTTCCCTTTTTCACAATAGATTAAAGCAAGGAAGCAAGAAACTTCAACTGCTTCTCTGGCAACTTCACACTAACAGACACAATTGATTTCACACATGAAGCTGATGCAGTGGCTGAAAACTGGTGAGGTGGGAAATATCTTGGCTCTTCTTGAGCAGTACCAGGAAGCCATAGAGGCAGCAAATGCAGGAAACTTCAAACCCGCTCACTTTGCATACTATTAGATATCCTTATCTGTTGTAGGGAGCACCCAGAGGCTTCTAATGCCATCTGATGAACATTCACCTACCATGACAGATACTATCAAAACTAGAGTGAAAATGGTCTTTTAATTGTCATATGAATAAAAAACACCAAATTTGCAGCTGCAGTGCAGTCAGGAAAGGCTGAAACCATTCTAAGAGACAACATGTTTCCTTAGTATCCACTGAACACAGATGGCCAGTGGAAATTCTACTGTATCTTTTCTAAAACATGGCTTTTTTGTCCTACATTCTAAAGTGACCCTCTTCAAGCCAACATCCATTCCCCCACTCACCTTCAGCTGACACAAAAAACAGAAACCACCAGATACAACCTTCCATATTTTCTCGCTCATCCCCAGTCTTCCTGTGTTTATGCCCACATAGCCTCTCATGTCTATGAGCAGGTCATCCAGGGGTTTCTCTCAAGCTATCACTCTAAGTGATATTGCTCCTTAACAGACACACTTGATTTCTTGATTTTCCCCTAATGTCCAAGTCATCAGACAGGACTGCTGGTTTATCCTATAAAATAGATCCCATTTTTCCACTTTCATTCACGTAACTCTTATCTTTTGCTTGAACCAACATGAATCTCCTAATTGTAATTTCTCTTCTACCCTGTCATTGTTATGGAGTGAGAGAGTCTTCAAAGAGCAGATCAGGTCACACAATTCCTATAAGACTGTCTCCCATGAGACTGACCAGCCTAAGCTGAAACTTTCTGTGAACTGCAAGTTCTACATGGGCTGCCATCTCTCTGCTACTCTTTCAAGACTCATATTAGAGGCCTCCTTCAATTACTGCTGACTAGCCTTTAGCAGGATTTTCTTCATTCTGTAGGCTGTTTCTTCACTCAAATTGTTTTCTACTGCTATTTGTTAAAAGCTAAACAAAAGCTTTTTAATTTTATGCGATCTCATTTGTCAATTCTTGCTATACTTTCTGAGTTACTGGTGTCTTTTCCTGTCTCTGCTCAGATGTGTGTGTGCGTGCATGTCTGTGTGTGTGTGTGTGTGTGTGTGTGTGTGTGTGTGTGTGACAGATGTTATAGGCAGTTACAGTTTTGTTAGTTACAGGCAGTGGTGAGCTGCATAATATGGGTGCTGAGAACTGAACTCAGGTTCTCTGAAAGAACAGTGTGTGCTCTTAGCCTTTGAGCCTTCTCTCCAATCCCCTTTAACAATCTAAAAATTTCAGGTCTCATATTAAGATCATCAACCCATCAAAAAAAATTGATTTTTGTACAGGGCAAGATACACAGATCCATTTTAATTTTCTACATATGGATTTACAGTTCTCTAGGAGCATTTTTTGAATCTTTTCCACAATAAAACAGACACAGACAACAGACACACACACACACACACACACACACACACACACACACACACACACACACGGTGGGGGGGGCCTCACAGCAATCAAGGCTTCTCGACATATGCCTATAATTCCAGCATTCAGAAGACAGAGGTGGGAGAATTGCTATAGGTTTGAGAACATCCTAGACTACATATTAGGTTCCAGGCAACAAGCAAGCAAGCAAATATCAAAACAAAGTAATATGCTTCTATGTGGTCTTACAATCCATGACATCACCATTGCAGAACCATAACTTGTGCACAGTACTGAGATGGCACATGCAATCAGCCATAACCATTCCATTCTGCCAAGACAGCTCCAAAGCTACTGTAGATGACACGTAGCAGAGCACAGCTGTGTCCAATAACATTTTATTTGTGGATACAAAAATTTGAATTTCATGTAATTTTATTATCATGAGTTTTCTGATTTTTCTCAAGTATTCAAACAAGTATAAATAAGAAAACAAAACAAAAACTATCTCCAGTTCTTGTGCTATAAAATCAAGTGCTGGGATAGATTTGTCCAAATGTTGATAATTTGCTAATTCCTACCCTTGAGTGTAGCCAAGGGAGCACAGATCTGGTTTACTGTGTTAAATACATTAGGAGTGGATGAATCTAAGAACAAAATCATACTATATTCTAATGAAGGGCAGAAAATAGAAATATCTGGGGAATATTTTCTTACTAAATTGCTAGTACTTATGTATTACAAAAGAGAAAATATAGTTAAAAATCCTAGCTATTGTAATATATAAAACAATGAACAAAGAAAAACTATTAGCTGAACTGTTTTTTTAAGTTCATAAAGCCTTGGTCAGATTAGACATATTAAACATTTAAATGATTTATTGATGTAATATGTTCAACAATAAAAATAGCTTATAAATCAATAGATTTTCTATTAGCTAGATGATGTTAGCAAGTTATTGACTACTATGAAGAATTTGTGTGATAACTATATAAAATGATGTAAGAAAAATCTTCTGAATAGCGCCAGGCACACTAGAGAGGTCAAAACTCTTATGACTATACATAAGTGATTATGTGTTTGTATAGGCAGGCATACACTTGTATGTGGAGGTCAGAGGTCAGACTGTGGTGTCACTCTTCTGCAGGTACTATTCACCTGATTTCTGAGACTAGAGATTGCCTATTAGACTATACTGTCTGATAACCAAGCCCGAGGGACCATCCTGCTACTGAGATTCAAGTGTTTAGACCCCCAGAGCTGGTATTTTCTTTCTTTCTTTTTTTGTAAGCCAAACACTTTTATTTCTTTTTTCTCTAAAATTTCCATTCAGTATAATTTGATCATATTCTCCCCTTCTCTCAACTCTTCCCAGATCCTTCTTGCCTTCCTATCCACTCAATTTCATGTTCTTTGTCTCTCTCAAAAGAACAAACCAAAACCAAACAACCAACAACAAAAGCAAAAACAGTAAGACAAAATACATCAAACAAAAGATAAACAGAAACCATGGAGTCCATTTTTGTTTGCTAACTCCTCCTGGGCATGGGCTTGCCTTGGAATATGGTTGATATACACAGTGGCATTCTATTGGAGAAAACTGATTTTATCTTTTCCAGCATGTATCAATCACGAATAGTCTTTTGGTTATGGGTGGAACATAACCATGAGAACTCATCATGTGAGTTCTTAAACTCAGTTAGGTACTCTGCTGTGAGGCAAACATTTTATTGACTCAGCTATCTTCCCAACCCTAAAACCATTTTGAAAAAATACTAGTTTTTGAAGATAAAAATTGTTCTTTGTCATTAATATTCTACAAGCTATATGTGGAGCAGCAATATGTCTGGATGGGGGAAATATGGTATTTCTGTGTACCTTATTACTTGCACTTCAGCTATTACTACTATATAATATAACTAAAGCAGAAAGTATTCATGTTTCCTTACCTGACATGTCTGCTGAATCACCTATAAAGAAGAATCAGTTACAAAAAGTTATCCATAAACATAATAATAGTAAATTTATAAAACATAATTATAATTGTGTTAGTTAAATGACAAAATTAGATTATGTCAAATTGAGTAGACTGACAGACACTTTCATTATCTACATATTATTCACATTCTATGAATGACTAGCCAGTCTTTCTTTGGGCATACTGAATGAGATAAATAATATTTTAATCATAATAATTTGTAAAGAAATACTGATATTAAACTTTTCTGGGTATAGAAAATGCAGTGCTAATTACAGTTTGAACATATAATGCATCTGTGCCTGCAGGATATATATCTGAGGAATGTGGCAGCAAAGGTTATTAAACAACCCAACAAACAAAAAGTGTTCTTCATCTTAACTAAAGACTTTCCATATGTGTTGTATTGGACTACCATCTGAGCCAAAAAACTGCCATATTGGGGTATTGAGCTGTTCCCACTTGCAGAACACCACCAAAGCTGGGTGTGCTGACTGTTTGTATCCTCTCTTGGGGGCCTTGAGTACCCAGCCCGTCCATAGCACTCATTGTGTGCAACTGAGCCCTAACTGCACATGGCCTCATGGAGGGGCTATAGTATGCAGGCTGGGGAGACCAGGGGATGGGGCTCTATCTATGCAGCTATAGGAAAGCTATTATCTCTGCTGGGTGAAGACTTGTCAGGTGTGGCCTCTGGGGGGGCCACACCCCTATAGGAAGCCCCTCACCGATGCTCTGGAGTAATCTAGAAGTCATTCCCTGGAGTGAGTGTTAGTGGAACGATATCTTGATTTATTGTTGGGACCTTTGGAGGAGGTATAAATGTGGTTTATGACTCCCCCCAAAAAGAATTCTAGAAACAAAATGCATAAAAGAAAAATGTGAAAGCTTATGTCATATTTATGATGGAAATGCCTATGAGAAAAACTTTAAAGAATAACTGTGTATCAAGAAAAGAGTAGGAGAAAGTTACATGTCTATTGATGAGACATGATAGTTTTCTATATGAATCAAGTCTTATACCCACCTATGTGAAATAATGACTTTGATGACAAATTGATAACACAAGCATATAAATACCTTTACCAGGAATATGAGGAAACAGAGAATGAAGTATTTTGACTTTTTCATCTTTAGTTCTGAATATAATCTAATAATCACGAACTGGTGAAAAGTCTTGATGTTATGTCACATGAAGAAAAAATGAATGTTGCATTACAGCATAAATGATTATAGTAATTTAGGTACACTCCTGATGATGTGGAAGGACTGGTATAAATTTGGAACTTACTGGAGTTTGGGGACATATAACACTGCCTTCTCAGCAGACAGCTACATCCCACACCACAAGAGACCACGGAAGCACTTATGCAAGGCTGCTATGTATCGAAATGTTTGTGTTTCTCCAGGATTCCTATGATACCATTCTAATTTCAACTATGGTGCTGAGGGTGGACCTTTGGGAGTGATTAGGTCATGAGAGTGAAGATCAACATAAGAAAAGATGACAGTCAAGAGAGACAATATAGATATTATGAGGCCTTCTGCACCCTAGGGAGATGGCCTTCTCCACAGACCCAATCATGCTGACACCTTTGGCTTTACCTTCCAATTCCAAAATGGCAACAAATGTGTTGTTTGTTTGCTTGATATTTTGTTTTAAAAGTATCTCATCCAAGTATTTGTTCTAGAAGCCAAAACTGGCTAACTGAGATTCCATCCCAGAATGGAATCCTCAAATCCAGTGGAAGCTAACCACTCCGGGCTCTCCTTTGTGAATGCATATGCTGGGTGTACAATGTGCTCCTGAGTGAACAGACCCTGAGAAGCTCCAGTAAGCCCCCCAGTAGGTTCAGAACTATTTGGTAGAGAATTTTGGGATTTCAAAGACTCATAACACACTCCAGTAGAAAGAAGGCTTCCCTGGGAAATCAATTTCATGGTTCTAGGCATAGTCCTCTCCTATAGAATGTAGCTAGAAGATGTACAGTATGATCCTTCTAAAAGAAAACCACCTGAAAAAAGTCACTGAAAAAACAATTGTCTTCAAAGACGGAAGGGAAAGTTATAGGAATAAGTGACTGGATTTTCTATGGACTCAAGAACAAGGGCCATAGAGAGAGTAACCACAAAGAAATTAACTTCTGTTCTATGTGAAGAACCACTATATAAGCAAGTTTTTGAGGGAGAAGTTGGATTAGTTCATTAGATATAAAGCTGTGGGGTTCAACCCTCCTGCCATTAATTCCAAAATGCTAGGATTATAAATTTATCCACCAGGCCTGGTCCATAATCCAGCCATGTAACAAACTAGTGTCCCATACATGCTTGTAACTTCAAAGTAGGGCAAAGACAGGAGGACTGTTGGGGTTTGCTGGCATCCAGCCTAGCCAAGAAAAAGCAAGCCTCAGGCTCTGAAAGAGGCCCTGCCTCAAAGAAGTAGATGCAAAGGGTAATAGGGTAGGACAACTGATGAACTCTTCTGGCCTTTGTGTGTCATGTGCTCAGACATGCTCATACACTCACACAGACACACATATAAATAAATAATAAAACTGTATACATGATACATATGTATGAAAATGTATAACTAAATCTATCACTTTATGTGTTGACTTTTAAATTTTTTATTTGTTTGTTTTGTTTTGGGTTTTTTTTTGGGGGGGTGGTCTTTCAAGAGTTTCTCTGCCTTAGCTATCCTGGAACTCACTCTGAAGACCAGGCTGACCTCAAACTCAGAGATTTACCTGTTTCTCCCTCCCAAGTACTGAGATTAAAGCTGTGCACCACAACCACCCAGCTTAAAAATAGATTTTTTTAAAAAAGAAAATTCTACAGGAGGGAAAATACCAGGGTTCCATGTAGCACAGCTATAAATCTAGACAACCTAGAGAAGAACAAATTCTTGACTAACAAACAGTTATTTGCAGGGATAATTAAGATATCAAGATACGGAGAAAGCTAATAAAGTGAGTATAACAATTGTAACTCACTGAGACCCCCCCAAAACCAGGTAATTTCAATAATGTTTCAAGTGTACTTGACTGCCCATATCTGTAATGCATGATAATATATTTGACTGTCAATTTAAACAACCCTGCTACCCTACTCATGGTCATGAACCTTGATTTTTGGACCAAAGTTAAAAATAAACCACAAGTACATTTCAAATCATTGTTGAATATTATAAATCCTAATGCCAAACATTTTTAAATGCAAAGGGACTTTCTATCATGAAACAGATCTTACCCAACCTAACCCAAGCTGAACAAGGGCTCTATCCCCATTAGTCTAGTTAATTTCTTGGCTCCCCTTTTATCCTTTCTTCAAGTCTTAAATACTCCTGAATGCAACCATTTGGTTGATCACAAATTCCTGCTAAAGCTAAAGGCCAACTATTTACACAATAGTCTGAGCAAATCCAAATAACCGAAGTTAAGAAATGGAAAGCTACCTGGCAGCAAGCATAATGTAATTGGGCTAGGTTACACACACACACACACACACACACACACAACACACACACACGCATTCTGAACAATCTACAATTTAATATACTTCAACTTTTCTTAGGGTATTGAAATTATTAGAACAAAGTAAATGTTTCAAACTATTTCTTTTTGAAATATAGAAACATACCTACTTGGCCAGTTGCCACTATGTTGATAAATTTGGGATGCTGATTTACAGTGAGGCACAGAATGTCATCATTGTGCTCCTGATAAAAACTCTGAGTTCCTATAAAGAAATAATTTGAGAGTTAACTTTGAAAACTTTAAGATGCAACAGCCAAGTGCACTTATTCAGTGCAATAAATTATTTGTTCATTCAAAATGTATTTTGAGTATTTACCTTGTAAGTGATTACTATCGAAAGGATGACAATGAACTGGTAGTTTTAAAGGGATAGAGCCCCGAAAAGAATAAACCACATACAAGCTGGAAATGCTAAGTACCATGACAGACAGATGAACAAAAGGCTGGGGATATAGCTAACTGTGCATACACGATTCCTCTGAATGAAGTAGATGGTACTGACAGCCAGCAATGTGGATGGAAAAGTAAGCAGGTACTAGAATTATGGAAGACTTTGAATACTTGCTTATCATCTTCTATCCTTGATTTTGTAAATAAAAAATTACTAGGGACACATAAAAAACAAAAATGATTTCTTATTTATTAATCTGGGCACTGTTTATTCATATTTCACATTTATCTTGTAAGTAGAGGTTTTTTTTTTTTTTATCAGAAAGCTAATATGGTTCCTCTAGCAGTACTGACAACAGTCCATGAAAATGATAACAAGACTAAATAAAACAATAGGTAAAATAACTGGGTGGAATGAATCCAGGACAGTAGGCTGAATGAAGATTACAGAGGACATGTACAGCAGGTTCTCCACAAGATCAACAACTCCACTAGCATACCTATCTTTACCTACATTTCCTCAAAGCCCCTGGGTATGGCAGTACACACTTAGAATCCCACAGAGTCAGGTGGATCTTTATGAGTTTGAGTTTGAGGCCAGCCTGGGCTACACAGTGAGTTCCACACCAGACTGTAAGAACTTGTGTCCAAGAAATAAAAAATAAGCAAGTAAATCTTCTCAAGTTGAAATCTGTTTTGTATTTTTCAGAGCAGAAGGCCCAGTAAAAGAAATAAACAAGTGGTTAAATTGTGGAGAATAAGCTAACAAACACTTCTCTGAACACTACAATGTAACCCCAAACAGATGAGAAATACTCAAAACCAAAGTGGGACAGAGGCAGACAAATCTCTATGAGCTGGAGTTTGAGGCTAGCCTGGTGTACACAGTAAGTTCCAGGCCAGCCAAAGCTATATAGTGAGACCCCATCTTGAACCTCCCCCAATTTTAATAAAATAAATATGCTATTTGTAGCTTTAAAAAATAATTTAAAGTTGCTAGATAAGATTTTTTAAATTATAAACAGAGTGTGTATAGGGAATTAAGACTTCCAACCTGTAGCTACATTGTGCAGAATTCCAACAGAGGCAGTGTGATAGATTATATCATCTCCATCATTTAAGTAGTGCACATTGTTCCTGCAGTCTCTGCCTCGATAGCCAAAAGCAAGCTCCAACACAAGGTCCTACAACGGTGACAAAACCATTGTGTATTACATTCTTCCTCAGCATAAATGTGCACTAGAGCTCTGAGATACAGACAGTACTAGCATTTTCTGTCAAAGGGAGAATGTCCTTTAGATATTTTACAAACTACTAACACCAGAGTATGCTTGATTTTAAATTTTCTTTAGCCTTTCATAATTTCACATATACATCACTAAAATAAACATATATACACACATATATTTATATTTAATAAAAATAGTCAAAATATCAGAGGTCAGAACCACCCACAGAGCCAAGCCATGAAGGTCAGGGAATGGTGCTCACAGTACCCATCATTGGGGAGGCAGAGATCAGTCTGGATGTCTGTGAGTTCAAGGCCTAACAGAGCTGGTGGTAGCACATACCTTTAATCCTAGCTCTAGGAAAGTTGAACTAGGAAGTGAGATAGCTGGGCAGACAGAGGAGGAAGGGGTTCACCTTCACTGGGCACTTTCTTTTTTGACTGAGAGGTTTGGGGTCAGAGTATTCATGAAGACAGGCCTGAGGAGTTGGCTGGGTGAGAAGTGGCTGTGATTTGTTTCTCTATCTCTCTGATATTTCAGCTTTTCCACAATATACGGTTCCAGGTTTTTATTATAATACCAAATAGAATTTGTGCAATACACACACATATATAATATACACTGATTATCTACCCTCCTATTATCCCCCTTCCCCTCCCACTGAACCCCTTCCTCCCACTAAGCCTCCAGTTACTTTCTCATCTCTTGGTGTCTCACTGCCTTTGATTGCTGCTGTTTGCATGTGCATGGATGGCAGATATTCATTTAAGAAAGGGCAAGTTACCAGGGATTGTGCCAGGAGTATGATTTCTTTCCCTTAGTAACCATTGACAACAGCTCCTCAGGGAGCAGGGCCTCCAAGTCTATTCCCTATTGGTGGTGGAGTATTGATAGACCCAGTCTTATGTAGGTAACCACTCCAGCTGTGACTTCATGGGTGAAACAATATAAATATATATATATGTATATATCTGTATATATAAAATTCCAAATTCCAAGAGAATAGATTTAAGTTTCTATGTGTTAAACATTGACACATTTTTTTTATCTCCAAAGGAGTGTTTCAGTTGGTATTCTGCTTAGTCCAGGTACTTGTTCTACATATTTAAGATAAATTATATCCCAATTATAACCCAAGGCTGTTTCTGACAAGTCATGGGTAAAGTTATGGCAGAGAACCCTACAGCTAGGTTTCCATTTCATTGTTTTATGGGTGGTGGGAGGGGCTACAATCATCACCCTCCTGTAGATGTATACCTTTCTCAGGTTGGATCTAGAACAGTTAGCTTGTTTGCTGCTGATACTGGCTTTATGAGACACCTGTGAGAAGGTTTCTTGATGAGAGAGAAAAAAGAAACATTCTCCATGGGCCCTATATATTGAATGTACCACATGAGATAAAAAGTTCCTGAAATAGTTCATTTACTATGTAACTTTTAAAATCAATAAAATCGGACTGGAGAGATGGCTCAGCCGTTAAAGGCTAGGCTCACAACCAAAAATATAAAATCAATAAAATCAATTTATTAACTATAAAATATCACCAAGATGTGCTTCCCTATTCATTCATAAAATCATTCATAGAAATTTACATTTAGACATTTCTCCAAGAAAGACTCATTTGAAATTAATAGAAACAGAGGGTATCAATCCAAATTTCAGACTTGAGTAACAATTAAGCAACCAACTTTTACAATCAGCCAAGCAAAATAATTCAATACACCCAGTTTCATGAAAATTAATGGCAAAATTTGAATGTTTTATAAAAAGGAAGCTTGGGGATACTGGGAAATTCATTTTTCTTACCTCTATGGGTCTCTTCTTCTTGCCAACATTGTTTGACTGAAGTTTCTCTGGCTGTGGTGGGGCTCTACTCACTGGGGGCCTGGGACAGAAAGATGGGAAGGAGGAAAGACAGTATTACTGGGGCCTCCATGATATGTCACCCTCCCCAAAGGGAGCCCTCTCTCACTCCACTAGACTGTGTTCTCTATATTTTTATAACTTCTAATGTAGAAAGAAATAATATTTTATTCATATTAACTATTATCTTTGGTCTGTATCATAATGTAAATAAGATAGCATAAGAATAGGCAAATGTGAGAAGGAGAGATGGCTCAGAGGTTAAGAGCACTGGCCGCTATTATAGAGTCCTGAGTTCAATCCCTAGCAACCACATGGTGGCTCATGACCATCTATGATAGAATCTGATGCCTTCTTCTTGCTTGCAGGTGTTCATGCAGAGCAGTCATACATAAAATATAAATCAATAATTTAAAAGAGAATAGACAAATGTAAGAATGTTAGTTTGGCACACTCAGACATTTCTGGATGGATATATTATCATCAAAGCCTGCATTACTGCTGTATTGCATCCCTGATGGCTCACTTAGCAGATATAAAAAACATTCTGACAGTGACTTTGGATAACATTTTCATGAACTTTCTACACTGTTGGTAACTTAATTCAGACAAGTTCAAATTTGTAACAGCACATCCTCCATGCTCCCTACTGTTCCACTGCCTGAATTCCCTCATGGAGGCTAATGGCATCAACATTACTCAAGGAAGATATTTTCTAGTCATAAAGCAAGGTATGCACATGTGCACAAATCCATGCATTTCAGAGTTATGTGCATCATGTGCATGCAGGAGCCCGTAGAGAAGAGTTGTAAGCCACCACATGGATGTCAGGAATTGAATCTAGTCCTCTGCAAGAACAGTCTTAACCACTGACATCTTTCTGGCCCTGGTGCATATTGAACATACAATATAAAATGAATGCAGAGTGTTGAGGATCTAGCCTAGTGGCAGCATGGTGGCCTAGCATAGGCAAAGTCTGGATTTGGTCCTGTAAAATAATGTTAAATAAATGTACACATTCACATAGAGCATGAAATAGTGTGTACTAAGCATGAGTGACTGATGTAAAAACAAATCTTTGTCAATAACATGTAACTTTCCAAAGTTATAACAAAATTTTAAAGTCAAGACTTTACATTTTTGAATGCCCATACGTAAAAATAGAATAAATTTATATTTAACATTTAAAAATATTCCTACCTAAACTACTTCAAAGAATGACAGAAAGCCTGGATTTTCTTCCAAGTCAACTTTGTTTGTGAACTTTAATCAACATGTAAGTAACTTATCACTTTAATTCTAACCCTAGTAGCAAATTATATATATATACATATATATTATATTATTAAGTATATTTTAATTTTATAAGGATTATTTACACAAATAATATTACTGCCTAAAATAAAATTATCTGGCTTATAAAATTATACAATTTGAATGCATAAGATGTTAGTAATACAGTCATTTATGTAAGCCAAATAATTAGAATGTTGTTCCTTCAGAGGGAGGGAAAGGGAGTAGAGGTGGAGAGCAGTCTCACCAGTACTGGCAAACAGTAAATTTGATCTCGTAAACAGCAGGAAGAGGGTTACCTGGATCCTCTTTTCAGCAGCAGAGAAAAAAAGGAAAAGAATTATAGCACATATTCGAATTTTAAACATGATTACAGAATCTTGCATAATAAAATATTGTTAGGCTTAGCATAGATAAACTATTTCATACATTGAAGGCTTATTTTTTTAACTATACTTAAGAAAATCGTAAATTAGTCCATTAATGGCAGAGAAACCAGAAGATTAAAAAAGGAAGACTATGAGAATTCGGAATGTTCAATGATAAGTTTCAGACTTCCGTTCATCTTGTCTTTGTTCTTAAGAAAGGAAAAGAGAACATTAGCTAGATAGCTGTTACTGGCCTGCTTTTAAAGAACTGTATCGTGAGACCATCCCTCAGATCTAAGAAGGTTCTCCAGGTACCAACTCAAGCAGGCAGACTCAGTCATTTAGGGCCTGACTGAGTTTGGAACTTGGCTAAAAAAGGAAGTGTCCTTAAAAAGAATGTGAAACAAAAGCAGTAGTGCTCCTCTATAATGCCAGCACACTCTGGGAACCTGAGGCAGGAGGACTGCTGTGAGTTCAAGGCTAGCCTGAGCAACACTATTATTATCAGGGCAGCCAGAGCTACATAGAAAGACTGTGTCAAAACAAAATCACATCTCTTTCCCTCCCTCAAAACAAAAAGTCTCTTAATAGCAGAATGAAGCCTGGCAAGTGGTACGTGACAGAAATCCCAGCATTTTGGTGGTTGAGGTAAAGGGATCTCAAATGCCAGCCAACTCTGGCTACACTTCAAGATTCTGTCTCAAAATGCCAAAACAAAATAAAATAAAAATACAAGTTTGAGGATGCAGCTGAGTTGGAACACTTGTCTATCACCTGAGGGCTGGGTTTAGACCCAAGGGTGAGAGGTCAGTGATGACAACATAATCACTAACCTAACTGAAAGGGATCATAGGAGTCCCCTTTCACAGTTTTCCTGTCAGATGGTTGTCCAAACACACTTGTGACAGTGAAGTTACTTCATGTAAAAAGCTGTCCATATCCAAGACAGCAATCACATTTGTACTTAGCTTCTTATTTTAAACAAGTGATTCCTCAGTAGCAGAGTGTTCTTAGATGCAGAACTTTCCTTCACTCTGTGCTTTCTTCTCCAGTACTCAGAACAGCCAGGGTTTCAGTACTAAACACACTACTTTCCATACAGTACTAGGTCTAGATGCTCCATTTCTGTTAAATCTATGTAAGATTATATGGGCCTGCTCAGAGGTCAAGCCATACTCTGGAGTCATCTTTGCATATATTACTCTGTTGGAAACACAATGAATTTCACAGATAATTAATTTCATTGTCAAATTATTCAAGGATACTGACTGGGTTTCTGAACAATCTGCTCTCAAGTGTACTTTTCAACCTTATCTCCCAGCATTTTTCTAGAAAGTGGTATCTTTTCTTACTTCTGAAACTGACTAATTTCCATGATGTCTCCTTTAGAATTGCTCTAAAGACATTTTTATCTCACTGAAGGAAGCTGCAAGCCAGTACTCCAAAGCCTTTTTTATATTTGTGTAATATTGTTAAACACAAAAATGCCATAATTACCTGTTTTTTAATGAATGAGTATATTAAACATCATTAAATAAACAAATGTTTATAAAGTGAATAATCTTTGGTTGATAAATACATATGGCTATGTTAGTTTTCATAGGCATCTAAATAAAGTACTAAAACTCATGGACTCATGAAGTCATTTGTAAAATTATAATGAAGGCCTGCTTCCAAAATAACAACCATATTTCATTTTCTAATTGTTTTTGTCAAGTGTAACTGTTTTATAGCAAAAAAATCACCTTGAAATATTCTAGGAATCAAAATAAAATAAACATTTTAATAGAATATCTTTTAAAAAACACTTACCTTACTACCCCTTGTCTTTGAAAGGAAAAGAAAGTGGAGAGACACATAGGAAATTGATGGTGAATATATATCACAATATGTAAGTAGAATAAAAGTAACACCAAAAGAACTTTCAAAAAATACAAAATTCCTAATTTTATAACAGATTTTGGGTATTTTATTGAAAAGACTACAAATTTGATTAAAAATTAATTACTTTAAAATACAAAATATTTGCTGTATTTATTGAAAAAGAAAGTTGTATCTATTAGTATTTAGTATTATACTATTATCATTTAGTAAAAATATTCACAAAGTATTAACTAAATAGAAAAGTAATCATTGTCAGAAGTATTTCTTTTAAAGTAGACGATTCAATGCTTAACTGATTATAAATTAACTGATTAATATGTAATGACTAACATTAAAATATGAAACAACTATTTAAACAACTAAAGCATACTTTGGAGTAATATATTCAAAACTGGCAGAATAAGTATTTCTTTTTAATCTCCTCTTATTTATCATTTTTTGTGAAAATGAGGGCTCTTCTGAGCCACATTAATAACATCTGTCTCAGCATTTTCAAAGGAATATAGCAGAATTGACACTACAGAAATTGAGAATGAAATTAAAAAAAAATCAGAAGTAATTTTGAGACATTAGCTGCAAAAAATCCAAACTAGACTGGACATGGTAACTTACAACTGTAATACTAGCACCTGAGATGCAGAGGCAGAGAAAGCGTGTATATGAGGCAAGCCTTGGGTGAGTTCCAGGCCTGACTGGGCTACAAAGTCAGACCCTGTCTTAAGAAAACAAACAGAAAAAGTAACGGAAATGGTTACAGAAAGCATTAAGCAAGTCTTCAAAAGAAGAAAATACTTCCATCTGCCATCATAGCTTCATCAATAAAGAGGAAATCTGTTTTACTGTGACAAACTATGGCTTCCAGAGTAAAGTAGATTATATAACACACTGATCTGATGAATGATAAAATTTCTCCTTGGAAAAAAAATCAATATAACTTATGAAGGAGATTGTGGAATGTTTTACTTTTCATTACTTGAGAGATAAATTTCTTCTTAAATAATAATTCTTCAAGAATTAAATTTATAAAACATTTTATTTATGTGCTTCTGTAATTGATAATAAATATTAAGGTAGTACTCATTACTTTGTGAATATTTAATCTCAGGTTTAGTATTTTGGGTTAATTTCTTTTTTCTTCCTTTCTTTTTATTTTTCATGAGTCAGGCTCCCTGGCTGGCCTGGAATTAGCTTTGTAGAACAGGCTGTCCTCATATTCACAGAGATCTGCCTCTGCCTCCCAAGTGCTGGGATTAAAGACGTGTGTCATCATGTCCAGCCTGCTCTATATTTCATTAAATGAGAGTGGTATCATTAGTAAGTTCCACTTCTTAATTCTTAATATTTAATTCTTGATTATTTTATTTAGAACTTCAAATACTCCAGAGTTAAGGATGATAGCTTTCATTCTGCCAATGAAGACACAGACTGAGAACAGGTAAGTGACACGATGGGTATTTTACCCTTTTGTTTGGCTCCAAATGTATGAACATAGCACTAAACACTATCTTCTAGCAAGCTGCCTCATCCTGGAATTTGATACAAGTATTCAGATCATGGTGTGAATGACCTTCCTAACAATTTTACACATAGCCTCTTCACAAATGCACACCCATCCTCTGAGTCTAGATAGCAGCCCACAAGTACAAACATGTACATGTATACAGGAATACACAAGAGTTTTCTTTTCTAAAATTCTTCTGCATGTGTTGATTCTATATCAAGACCAGTAATTTCTATTAAATAAATTCCACTTCAGCTCACCTTTGGATAAATTTTTTGAAATAATGACAGCTGATCTTTCACTGGGAGATTTTAGAGACTGAGTTACACCACTCTCTCTTCTCTAGTCTTTCACATACACTTATAAAAGTCAGCATATAAGATTAATCCAACCATAGTAACTTTACATATGGATATAACATTCCCTGAGTACCTTGCAACCACAGTGCAAACACCAAGAGTACTTAAGGACATTTTCTAACAGTGGTTGACAACTGCATAAATCAATATTACTAACAGCTTCTACAGAAACCTATAATTCAATTTTTAATATCAGAATTGTTTTTCTCATCTAAATTTAAACTTTATTATTACCTCTCATCAACTGATGGCTCTTTTTGTTGCAAATGAGGCTTGACTCCAAGCATTGGGCGAATATTAGTTGATAAGGCTCTGATGGTGTAACTAATTTCATTCTCTCTTGTTACATCACTGTCATAGCCTATCATCAAAACATAAATAAATGTTACTAAGAGAAAAGAAGGTGATCAATTACTTTTTTAGGGTCTACTTATTAATTTATTATGTATATAGTATTCTGTCAGTATATATTCCTGAATGTCAGAAGAAGGCACCCGATCTTATTATAGATGGTTGTGAGTCACCATGTAGTTGCTGGGAATTAAACTCTGCAAGAGCAGCCAGTTCTCTTAACCTCTGAGCCATCTCTCTAGCCCCTCAATTACAGTCTTAAAAATTCATCTTTTTCCAACAGTATTGTTAAAGACACATTACTAAATATGCAACTAGAAAAAATTATATAAAGAATAATAATATGTAATGATATCTACTAATTATCACTGATTGGACATTACTACAAGTTACAAAACTGAGTTCAATCATTTTTATTAAAAATATTAGGTACATAAGTACATAATAAAACTAGAATATACCTTTAACTGTTAAATTATTCATCCTATGTTTTTACAATTAAGAAAATAAAAATTATCTTAAAATATAAAGCTCAATAACACTTTTAACAGCACTTAAAATATGATTGTTGAATATCTAGTCATCAATACATGCCAGATATGAACCACAAAAACAATTTGGTTGAAAAACTGACCCAAACACTAAGAACACAATTGTTCAAATACTGTTATTACTTATTCTTAATTTCTGTAGTTTAAATCAGGGGAGCTATTTTTTCCATATTTTTGTTAAAATGTTTTAAAATGATATACCTCCATCTTCTTCAGAATCTATATCAGATTCTTCACTATCACAAGACTTTTTTTCTCGATAGCTCTCCATTTCATTTGTCCATACCATTAAAGACATATCTGCACCTCCCAAGGTAACCAACATGCTATCATCATAGGTCCAGCGAACATTTGTGACGTGTGTGCTGTGAGCTACATATTTCTTAAACTTTCCAAATTTTCCCTGAAAACAAAACAAATTCAAACATTCTTTCTGAATTCTAGCACTGAAACTTTAGTTTTTAAAGTTTTTTTGTGTAATATGCACACACACACAATTATATTTCACTTCAATTCACTATGCTTTCTTTGATAAGTACATACATGATTTCTTTCTTTCTTTTGTCCTTTGGTGTTCCATGCCTGCTAAGTATGCAATAGGCACTCTACCACAGAACTACATTCTCTGTAACTGTGCTTCCCTTTTAAATACCAAGAGAATTGTAAATTATAGACCCAGGAAAGATTAGTTATGCAGGTAAATTTGAGATCAATAAAATATAAGCAGGTTTTAAGTGAACATCTTTTCAAAGTTGTTAAAGTTTCTTAAACAAGGCATGAGGTCAGAGAGATGATTTAGAATGGAAAGGTGCTTTGTGCCAAGTCTGATGACGTGAGTGTGATCTCTAGAAGCCACACAGGAGAAGGAGAGAATCAACTCTAACCTCCATGTGCCATGGCACATACGTGCTCACACACATACATATATGTGCACATATACTCACGCAGCCCACATCCAGATACATTTTTAAAAAGTGAAAACCTTTTTTAAAGTAAGTAAAACATAGTGAGTAGCAAGATCAGTGGGTTCTCTGGGTGTGTGGGGGCAACGATGGAACTTAGAGGGCTGGTGAGATGGCTGAGAAAACTGCAGGACTTGTTGCCAAGCCTGGTGACTGGAGTTAATTCTCAGAGCCACTTGGTGGAAGGAAAGAATCAGCTCTGCAGTTTGTCCGCTGGCCTCCAGATGCATGCAGGCCATGTGGTACATAGGGTCCTCCCCACAAATAAATGTAATACAGACCTATTTTCTTTTCCTTTTTTTAAGTTGAAGAGGAGGAATCTGTCTTTAAAGCAGAGTTTCTCTAAGATTGTGTGGTTCTTGCTACGGTGAACTCTCCCATTCCTCCCCTCCCTTCTCCCACTAGGGACCAAACAGGCTTAGTAAACTCTGTACTATGAACCAAATACTAGGCACTTATTTTAGATAATATGATGGCAATAATACGAAACACAATTTCAAACCTCTGGTGACATAACATTACTTACTCTCTATGCATTATTAGTATTAAAACAATGAAATTTATATTGCCTTCACCATTTTCATTACAAAGATCATTAGATAAGTTAAAGAAAAACACATACTTTAGCTGGGTATCTAAACAGCTTCACAAATCCCAAATCATCCCCTGTGGCTAGGACCATTTTGTCACTGGTGAGACAAGAGGCAGTTACATCTGTGACTTCTCCAATTATCGGCCAAATTCCCTCACAACATAAACCAAGTACACTTGTCCATGATGCCCAACTAATTTTTTCCACCTAAAAATAAAAGAATGGTGTAAGTTTCTAATACTTAATATGTTAGGTCTGAACATTTCTCTGTCACTATATAAGATTTAACAGAAAATCTGCTTAATCCTCAATCCCCAGCCCCACCACATGCATAGAATTTCAACATAATATTATTCAGGACATACTTGCTATATACATACTACGTGTCCTAGCTCCTGAGAAACAGTGCTAATTAAAACTACCTCTTTCTTCAGATTAGACAAAACAATGCTTACTATGAATCTGAGCCTCTATTAGTGTATCATAAACATGTTTTCCAACCAGTCTAGACATTAATAACTCAGAGAGCCTCTTTCTTTATTATAAGCCCCTTTCACATTAAATTTCCTGAGCATCTCTTTCTAGGTCATGCCAAATTAGTAATATTATCAGACACAAAACTGAAAATGATTTTATTTCCTTCCTCCCTCTCCATCTCTCCTCACCTCTCCTACCTTCATAACTGCCAGAACAAACATCTTAGGCACACAGGCTTAAACAGATGCTATATACACAGAACTCCGCATCCTCTGTTACCAGGGGACGCTTCTTGTGCTTTTAAGACAGTGATTCAAATGCAGCTAAGTATTCAAGTTTTTATATTCCAATTATTTTCTCTTTTGAGATAAGGTCTCACTATGTAAACACTGACTGGCCTAGAACTCACTCTGTAGACCTGGCTAGCCTTGAACTCATAGAGATCAACCTGCCTCTGCCTCCCAAGGTCAGGATTAATGGTGTGCACCAACAGGTTTAGATTTCTTGTAAAGTCTCTTTTTCCTTTACACATCTAGGTATCTATGTAGTTCAGTAAATCAAACCTGCCTACAGACCTATCCAAACAATGTGAGAATGGATGGTCATCACACTTAGCTAGGTGACAGGAAGGAGGCCTCAGCTTTCCAACTAACATCAGTCATAGAAACATCACTACAAGCATCGCTATCTTCCTACCTCTGCACTGGGGATAGTTTGTTTTTTTCCTCTGGGAGCTTCAAAGAATAGCTGCTCTTTAGCACCAGTGTTGACCTGTAAAAGCTTTCCTTAAAAGAAAAATTTAAAAGTTACAGACATATTAAAAACATATAAATACAAATATCACAAGTCTAAATTGAAATTTCCAGAAAGAAAACAAAACATAACATGTGATTAACATCTTATAGACTGGTCAGAATTTGTGTAATTCTCTAGAGAGAGCTGGAATGTTCCAGTCTGGAGACACATTCTCATGGGTTAGCTTTAGTTCCCTAGGTAGTCATTTACTACTCACCTCTAAAAGGTAAATCCTTTTAAAAATTCACAGCCCTATTTATAGCCCTAGCTTCCACCAACCCAAAGATTAATGTCTGCAGACAGCACCTGAAGCTTTAAACAGAGCATCCTCTCTGCATAACCCATCTACCCTTTCTTAATACACATGTACTTTTAAAATGTCTTGATTTATAACTTTCCTTGCTTTATGATTATGAAAACTTCATGTAACTGTTACTATGGAGGAACATGGTATTTGGGGTAACCTGAGTCTGTGTTCCTAGGCCATGGTCACTCATACTCCAGAATAAGCAGTCTCTTAATCCCTATGGAGTGATAGCTATGTTTTTGCATGGATATTTGTGTCTTGTTTGTACTTTTACAGGAAAACTTAAGCTTGAGGCCTACATTTTGAGCCATTCAAGATGCTGAGACTAGGACAGCAGACTCACAAGTTCAAAGACTGCTTGGACTACAGAGTAAATTCAAGGCAAACCTGTGGAATTAAGTGAGACACTGTCTGAAAGTAAAAGAATCAAAAATGGGGTAGGGACATAGCTCAGTGGTAGGTCACTTGCCAAACATGTGCAATGCCCTAAGTCAGCTTCCTCCATAGTGAATGCATTAACATCATTGCATCCTCTTAATTCCCATATAATTAAATAAGTTCAGTCATAGCCTTGTTTTTATGTATATAAATAAAAACTACTTTACCTGCTATGCACATTAAAAAGAAACTTAAAACATCTTTTTTTTGTTAAAATCACTTTCAGTTTTTTAAAAGTACAAGTAAATGGTTTAAGGATGTTTGAGAAATTTTAACTTAGGAAACTGACAAAATTGAAAATATAAGATGTCCTTTAAAATGATGGCATTTAAAATATTTAACATTTGTCTGAACTTTTCAAAGTGTTATAAGTATGCATGCCACAAAGAAGTATTCATTGAATACTATACCATAAGATTATGATGATTTTTACGTATGGTATATTAAATAATGGAAGAAGTGCTTTTAAAATCTTCATTAACATTTCTATTTCCAAATCTGAAATGTGTGAAATTTACCTGATAAAAATCAGGGTATTATGAATAAATTTATTTTTCATATAATATTTAAATACTTTAAAATTAACTTTCTTTTTTTTTTTTTTTTTTTTTTTTTTTGAGATAGAGTTTATCTGTGTAAAAGCTCTGACTGTCCTGGAACTCACTTTGTAGACCAGAATGGACTCTACTCACAGAGATCTGCTTGTCTCTGTCTCTTGAGTCCAGGGATTAAAGATGTGCACCACCACCTCCAGCTTAAAATTAACTTCTTATCACCTACTGTACTCTCATCTGAATGACATTAGATGATCTACTGAAAAGTCTAACTTTCTACAGTGCTCACCTTGGGCTGAATCATGTCTGTTCCTCTGAAGAGCTATGCTAGAGCACATGACGCTCTGTAACTGTTAAGTTATATAAAGTCTTACCTCTAGTGTCCCAGTCAATGTGGGTTATGTAGCTGGTAGCGCCTTTGCATATTCCCACTCGTTTACTGCTCATCACGTTGTATATATCTATAAAGCTGTCGTGGGACGCCACAGCTAGGTACTTCCCAGAACCTACAACAGAAACATTCACTTGTCATTTCCTACTCATGGGAGAAATTTTTTTTCCTTCTTTATTTTGTATTTATCAAAAAAACAATAAAAAGAATTTAAAAATGCCGAAGAGTTAACAATAACTATACTTTGCAACTAGAGGTAACTTTACTTATCTTCTGGAGGAAATCTTAAGTGTCTCATAAATTATATTATAATCAGACATAAATGCTGATATCAAATGACAATAGATTTCATGAATATTAATACCAAAATGAAGTAAATTTCCTTAGTACATAAGAAATTTTGTCATTAGTAATTCCTACATTTTAGTCAGCTCCGTAGTAGACAATGAATCAAAGGAATTGGTGACACAAAACTTAGGCAATTTCAAAAGCCTTACTAGATCAAAAAGTAGTTATCTGGCCCCTTTTATTTACAAACATGAAAACTAAAGTCGACTTAAAGTGTCTTGGCCCCAAGCCATTTGGAAAATTAGTTGCATAAGGATGAAGATTAAACAAAACATTGGCACCTAGCAAATACAGGGAGGGCTTTTTACACTTCACCCCACTGCCTAATCAAAAAGAAAAACTCTGGGACTGGAGAGCTGGTCAGTTGTAAGAGTGTTGCAACCGAAACATGGGGATTTAAATTTGAATCTTCATACCCATGTAAAAAGCAGAGCATAACTACACACTGTGACCCCATCACTGTTGGGGACAGAGATAGGAGAACTGTTGACCTTGCCAAGGTAGCCTAGTAGGGGTCATAAAGAACTCCAGTGGATGATGACTGAGCAGGACATCAACCCTGTCCTCTATGAGCATACACACAACACATGCACATATACTACAAACCAAAACACACACACACACACACACACACACACACACACACAAACAGACAAAGACACAGAGACATACACACAAAGACAGTATGGCCTGAGTTAAGTTAGAAAATTATTACATATTGATACATTTACTCACTGCCAGACTGATGTCAATAATCAAATACAATTTCAATGCAATCTCACCAGGTGAAAACTGGATATCTGAAATAATATCTTTTCTGTGGTGAAATGACACAAGATCCTCTAGAGTGTCTGCATTTGCCATTAAGAAGCTTCCATCATTGAGACCTACAGCTAAAGCTTTTCCATCAGGAGAAAAGCAACAGCACCTCCCACCTGAAAGAGAAAGAAAGCACCAAGGAATTTCTTGTGACCATGTACATGTTTAGAGTATGTGCCTTAAGGATCTTTAAATATACAGAGGAACTTGTTGTAGAAGGTTTTTTTGTGTCGTTTGGGCCTGGGAGTTTGGACCCTGACTTGTGGCGGCTTTTGTCTCTTGAAGAAATGAATTAGTTACTTATATACTTTATACTGTTTGGCCCATGTCTTAAGCAATTACTAGCAAGCTCTTTCATCTTAATTCAACCCATCTCCATTAATCTGTCTGCCACGTGGCCCGCGGCTCATCTGTATCTCTTACATGTCTGTCTTCTTCAGGGATCAGTTGGAGACTGACTAACTCCACCCTCTTTCTACCTGCTTATCGGGAGCTGGGACGGAGCCGCACCCTAAAATGGTGCCGGCTTCAGCTTCCACCCTCAGCCTTCTCGATGGCGAGTGCTCCCTAGGGAACAACTCCTTATTTGGCGTGAGGCGATCACATGAGTGAGCGTCCACATGCGTGGCCCAATGGGCAGCATCCACGTGGCAGGGAGTGAGTGGATCACCGGAGAACTTTTAAGCTGACAGCAGGGGAAAGGGGAGGGAGAAGGAGAGAAGAAAGAAGAGTGTACACGCTGAATAAAGGACCTGGTCAGTTGCTGCAGAAGAATCTGGTGTTGCGTCTTCCTTGTCGGCGAGGTGGGCGCGACACCTGCTTGTGTTCTGATCCTCCACCCACTTCTATGGTGCTCTATATAGGCCAAACCAGTCCTTTATTTACAGCATACAGAGCATTTCCACCACAGGAACTTGCATTTATTATGGCCTCAAATCAACATAGAAAAGAAATTCTGCTAAAACAACTAGCTTCTAACCTTAACAAAAATGTGCTAGTATTTATCTTAACCAAATTGTGATTTAAAAAAAGAAAAAGAATTTTTAACAAATAAAAAGCCAATGACCTACGTGAAGATTGGATAGGAGCAGGAGGCAAGGGCTCTCTTTGAATGATCTATTGATGTAGGATGTCTTTCTGTAAGCTGTGAATACCACTGGTTAATGAAGAGGCTGTTTTGACCTATGGCAAGCCAGCTTAGAGACAAGCAGGAAATTCAAGCATAGATAAAGGGGAAAGAGGGCAGAGCCACACAGAGATGCTACTACCTGCTGCTGAGAATGCAAGATGTAAAGGAATTCAGGTAATGCCAAGGAGCCATGTGGCAGTACACAGACTAATAGAAAGGGGTTAAGATGGAAGAGCTAGCAATCAATAAGCCTGAGGCATAAGCTGAACAGTTTGTAATTAATATAAGCCTTCATGTGATTGTTTAGGGCTAAGCAGCTGTAGGACTGTAACCTGGAGCCGGACAGGCCAGAAACTTCTGGCTATATCTTAATCAATCAAAAATTTTCAAATGAGACCATCTTTGTAAAAATGCTTCAGAAATTAGAAAAGACACTAGGCAATTATTTGTTTAAGTTGAAAAGATTTGTTTGAAAACTATATGTGAGTAATATTAATATTGTTTATTATTTCAAAAGGAATCAGAACTACATTAATAAATAAAAGAGATAATAATGGACTTATCCTAATAGCAAGAAATATGGCAAGCATAGGCAAAATCCTAAGGCTTTTTGTACTAGCATATAATCTGAGGGATGGGTTAGGCTGTTACAGAATAAAAAATCAGACTGAATGGGGAATAAGTAATCGTCTAATTATCAAACGTACATTAGTAATGAAGAGATCTAGAAATGATTGCTGCAACTTGAGAGTCAAGAGACAATGATGATGTAGAGCAAGATGGTAGCAGGGAAGGAACAGGAGTGGACCAGTATGGAGACAGACTTGGTAGTACTTGAGTAAGGGATGTGGAGTGAGAGAAAAAGACAAAGGTCCAGGTCCAGATCAAGCAGTGATGCCATTTACTGACAAGTACATGTGTTACATATCCTTTTACTTAAGAATGCCTAGAAGAAACTCATCGGAAGACATAATGAAAGCTATCTGACATATATTATTATATTAATATATAATATTAACACTTCTCCAGAGGACAAGCTAAAGATACAAACAGGGGAGATGATAGTGTGCAGGTGGTGGTTATAAACAAAAATCTGAATAGATTTTGTCATTTATTACCAGCCAACCTCAAATCCATACTTTTTCCCCTGCCATATGATATTAAAGCTGAATCCTATAGATACTTTTGCTTTGTCAGCCAACTTGATTTTGGCCAAGAGGAGTACAGAGATAGGAAAGCTATTAATAAGAGACTCTATTGATAATGTAGTGATCTCCTTTGGGAACTTCCCGCAAGCATTGTCCAGGAATCCCAAATTGCTACCTGACATGACAGAGCTGAAACCTGTTATTCTGTGACCTGAGCATCTGGCTAAGACGTGTGTATGTTAATCTGTCAATTAGACACAAGCTAAAGTCATCTGAGTAGAGGGAACCTCAGCTGAGAAAATGCTGCCATCAGACTGGCCTGTGTGTAAGCCTGTGGGGCATTTTCTTGACTGATGTGATGATTGATGGTGGGGGCAGACCACTGTGGTGGTTCCAGCACTGGGCAGGTGGCTCTGGGGTATGTAAAAAAGCAGGCTAGGAAGCCAGGAGGAGCAAGTCAGTAGGCAGCACCCCTCAATGGGTATTGCTTCATTCCTGCCCTGACTATTCTTCCTGAGGGACCTCAGCTGTAAGCTGAAATAACTCCTTTTCTCTCCAGGTTAATTTGGTCATGGTCTTTATCATGAACTGAACTGAATTTGATTGGTCAGGACTGATCTTATTTACATGACTATGATTTGCATGGCCAAAACTGTATAACTGGAAATTTCATGCACAACAAGGCTCATATGATCCCCAACACTTCATAGCAGCCAATGTGGATTGCTGTCCTTTTACATGGTATGAATTACATGCCAGGAAACTGGACACAAAGCAGCACAACCCAATCACATAAGGACTTTAAGCTGCAGACATCTTTCTACACCTTGTACTGCAGATAGGATTCTAGCTACTGCCTAGTGTGCTGACCTTTGCCAAATTTTCAGCACACTAGTCTTCTCACTGCATAATTCCTTCCCCACTAACGTAGTCCCTAGGCCTCTACCACAGGGAAACTGCAAGGCACAAACTGAGGAAAGGGACTGTGCGTCTTTCTTCTAGAGCAGTGGGGCCAGCAGATGGGATTGAGGTGAAGCTGTGGATGATATGATATCACAGCAGAGTCTTTCCTAGACTAGCCATGGCCCACATATTCTGGAAAACTCAGTTCAGTACTGGCAGGAGGCACAGGGTATATATAAGTGGCATCAAGACCCTCTCCTGGAGAGATGTGAATTTCACCCTGAGGAGGCCAGCTTCCTTGATGTTAACCTCTGTTCATTGTCCATTGTCCTTACAGGTGAAAATGCTTTCTTCATCGGCCCCTTTAGACCCTCCACAATCCTCTCGTATGTCTTTGTAATTAACTGCCTTTTAGTAATCACTTTGTAACCTTTGACTGAGCAATCTGAGACCTTACCAACAGGAAATGAGATGCTAGTAATTGAGATCACACACAAGCACCACAATTAACCAAGTTATCTCTAGCCGCTAACTGTGATGACTGCCTACTTAAGGCCTTGGGAAGCCCAAGTGGTTGCTGCCTATGAACACTGAGCTAATGATGATTACAACAAAGGTGTAACCATTTACACCTTTGTTGCAAGAGATGCTGAATGCATGAATCGTTTCCAGAGAGAAGTAAGCAGCTCAGGTCTTAAGTGTTCAGCACTAGTTGGAATCATTAAAGCTTCCACAGCAAGTTTAAAAAAGTTTCTGACACCCAATGATTCATAAAAATTAAATACAAATTTAACTCTATGGATAAATTATAATGTCAATTTAATTACACAGCCTCACCATGTTTCCTCTATGAAAACTGGGACACTGAATGGGAACTGTGACAAGATTGAGGTGTCAAACTTCTACATAATTCTAAGACTTCCTTGCCAACACACATTTGTTCTTTCTGTAGCTGAGAAATCTGACCTGAAGCAGCAGCCATCTAAAAAAAAATGTTCATCTTTCTAAAGAACTCTCAGAACCACACTGTGTTGTTGTCTGCCATTAGACTCACAGCTTGGGTCAAAATATAGCAGGCTCTGGAGCAGTGATTCTCAACCTGTGGGTTACGACCCTTGTGGAGACAAATGACTTTTACATATGAGTTGCATATCACATGTCCTGCATATCAGATATTTTTATTATGATTCATAACAGTAGCAAAAACAGTTATGGAGTAGCAATAAAAGTAATGTTATGATGAGGGGGTCACCACATGAGGAACTGTATTAAAGGTTATAGCATTAGGATGGTTGAGAATCATTGCTCTACAGCAAAGCTAGACAAAAAGATTTCATGCTTGCAAGCCAGAAAATAACCACCAAACTGTTAAACTCTACTATATCAGTACAGCTGCCCTAGATGTATGTACAGGGGCATGGCTATGATTCAATTCAACTTTATTCTCTGTTGAATGTGTTGGCTCAGCATAACATTAGCACTCAGGAGGCTGAGGCAGGAGGGGTAGACACAGAGACCTAAACATCCTTTATGGCCAGAGGAGAGGAGAAGCTGTGCTCAAGCTGATCCACAGGTTTTATATTTTTGGTTGTGAGCCTAGCCTTTAATGGCTGAGTCATCTCTCCAGCCAGGTCCACAGGTTTGAAGCAGGGTACAAAACCAGGGGACATAAGGGGATTGTGAGAATGGAAAGAGTCCCTCACCCCAGAGTCTGATTGAAGCCTCTTGCCAGCTAAGAAGCAAAAATTCCAACACAAATGGATAATCTTTGCTCTAAAGGCTGTCAACATAAAGTCAATGTTTCTTTCACTTATAAATACCTTCAAATAAGAATGTTTATATACTAACAAGCCAAGTTTAAAGTGTAAGCCCATATAACCTCAAATAAGGCTTGACTCTTTTTCCAGATGCCTCTGAGAATCTCAAACTTTTACTTCCCTACATCTTTGAGACCTAAACATTTACCTGTGGACTGTAGTCCTGCCAGGAATCTCCCTATGAGTATAAGGTTTCTTAGCAAACATAATAGCTTCAAACTCTCCAAAATGGTAAATATGACTGTTGAAAAGACAATGAAATGTGACTCTCTTCAAGAAGCCCACAAGCATGCTCTTTGATGGGTCTTTCTTCCCAATTGCCCCTCTCCTAACCATGCTTAAAATCATACTAAAATCTCTTAATAAAACACAACTCTGCTTCATACTAGCTCCTCTTGAAAAACATTTGCTTTTTTCTGCAGCAGGAATGTGTGAAAAGATTTATGCCACCTATTCATGTACACTATTTTTAATCTCCAGATCTTTCTAAGCCTGATATTTTATATGGCATTTGTTCCTGGCAACAGGGGCAGAGACACAAAGCTCTACTACTGTCACCCTTAGTAACCTGAGAAATTATTTCAGAGACCTCCACTTGGGCAAACCCATGATTCTTGGCTTTGATGCACAAAAAATGACAACTATTAAAATGAGCTAACATTAAATAATAGATTGAAAAGAGCTTATCTAAGGATAGTCCATCACTAGAGATCTACAGACATGTGGGGCTACACAGAAAAAAATATAAAATCAAGAAAGACATGGAATAATGATACCAAGAATCAAAAAACAGAAAGTCCATAAAAATTCAGAACTGAACATGAGATCAGAAGCAGGAGGGCATCCAAAGCAAACATCCTTGGTATTAGTAACATGTCTAGAGGTTCAACTTTGATGATCCAACCAAACCCCGAGAGTTCAGTTTTTGTACAGAGTTCAAGGGGACACCACCCCTCATTTACACTTTGACTCCGATTCAGCACTGCCTTAGATTGTGTGGCCAAGTGGGAACACGGTTCCATCATCAGCAAACCAGGCCAGGCTTCCTCTCCATCTCTACAGATGTCGAATACCTCAGCTCGTACCTACCCGACACAATCACTACAGGACACAGGAGCTCTTGCTTTCTGTTTTTGAGATGGGATCTTACACACAGCCTAGGCTGGCCTACACTTGAAATCATACCACCTCTCTTGAGATTACAAGTGGCCAACAGCATACTAGCAAGAGGAACTGTTCATGAGAACTTCCCAATGTGTCATTATAAAAAGGACTGGTGAATATTCAGAATAGATTCATTTCTTAGACTTTTAAGAATAAAATATTAGGCCATATTGTGTGTCTTGTTTGTTCTTATGTGTGACTTCAGTAATCTTATATTAATTTAAGCAGGTGTCATTTACACCCTTAATCTCAGCACTCAGGACACAGAGGAGGGTGGATCTCTGTGAACTTGTAGCTGACCTGATCTATACAGAGTTTGAGGCCAGCTAGGAAAACATAGTGAGATTTTTGTCTCACAAAAATAAAAAAGTTCACACATATCCCTTTCAAATTAGGAAAACCAACTTCCCCTCTTGAACTAATGTTGAATGAAATAAAGTAACTAAGTAAGAATATTTAAACCCAAAATACAGAATCATGAGCTTTGCCTATAACCTAATGCAAAGAAGTACTCCTAGTGAAAGTCACTAGAACTGACAATTTTTCAATATTAACACAGAAGAAAAGGTCAAACTCAGGAAGCACAAGCAGGATGGGTCAGTAAACCCAGATACATGTCCAATGCTGTTAAACTACAGAACTGTAAGGAGGACAAAGAGAGAAGTAGAACCTGAGTAACAGTAAGTACTAGAATTTTGAGTCCACCATCAAAATAAGTTCATACTACTGGACCGTTGAGGGAAATACTTAGCTCCAACTGGTATTACATTGTTAAAGAGAAGTTAAGCAATGATAAAATTGAAATCACCCTGCCTTGGACCTATCCCATGACCCTGCCCTTGGAATGTCATGAGTTCAGCCCAAGGAAGATAAGGTAATTTCCAACAATGCTTTACAAGAGATACACAAAGGCTATTTGTAAGTGACAGAAGATTGTGACAGTTTAATCTTTGTTGAAGTCTGAGAGTCTCTTACCCTTTTTCAGTTTCCGGACTGCCAACATGCAATGACTAGGGGAGAGATCCCATATTCTTAAGGTTTTATCATCACTTACAGTAGCACAGATGGGCAGATAAGGATGTGTGGCCAAACCCCACACCTCTCCTTCCATGTGTCCCTATAAAGAAAACAGAGTTAATCTCAATGTAATCTGCAAATGTATGGATTAGATGCAGAGTTCCATAAACTCGCTCACTAGTGAACTGGTAAAAAGAAATCCAAATTCAGTAAAGAGCTGACATGATTTCAGGAAATAGAACAAATGAAGGAAATTTACTAAAGAAAATCTGATGGAATTTGGTCAAAATAGTGACAGCATATGTACTGGTCACAACTCATTCACACAGAAACCAACACAGGCTCACAACTAAGAACACCTGACTTGGTCCTCAACTCCTGGTTGGAAGACCAGCTTCCCAGGCTGGGCAGCATATCAGTTTCTCATCCTAAACCAGCTGCCTGTTGGACAATAAATGCTGATGTACACAGCTGACAAGTGGAAGCTCTTTTCTCCAGTCCCTATTCCAGATGTCAACTCTACCTTGAGTAAAGAGCTACTGAGAAAGCCCCATTGGAGCTCAAGAAGATCTGAGGACACCATCTCTTCTTCCACTATACCCACTGCTTTCTGAAGCCTGCAAGACCCAGAAACCTTCTCCTGCTGTCCTTATCCAACTCAGAGACCTGACTCAGAGATTTTGCCTCTGGGCAAACTGACTGGTCTCTGTTTGCAATAACCCTTCTAACCAGGAGTACTAAAATCTTCTACGATATATTAGCAAACACAGTCCATCACATGTAAAAACAATTATATACTGCAACCAGGAAAGCAGGTTGTCAAACCTCAAAATCAATTTATGTAGTAAGTGTCACAGAATGAAAATCAAAAGTCTATGAGCATCTCAATAGACATAGAAAAAGCATCTGGAAATCCCTCCTGGCCCCTGATTTTTAAACCACTTAATAAATTATAAATTAAATCATGATTCCCCATCTTAAGAGCATTTGTGAAAACCTACAGTTTCATTATGAAAAATCTACATGTTTATAGTACCATCACCCAGGAAGCTGAGGCAGGAGGACAGCTGAAAATTTGAGGCCAGGCTAATCTACATAGTGAGTTCCAGACATGCCAGGACAACCTACAAGACTGTGTCTCAAAATAAGAAAGGGAAAAGGGAGGGAATGAGAAAGAAAGAAAGAGAGGAAGAAGAAAGAAGAAGAGGGAAAGAGGAAGGGAGGATCTTATAGTTAAACATCATACTTAAAGGTGGAAAGCTTAAAGCTTTCCTTAGACCAGGAACAAAAGCAAAAACGTCTGTTCTCACTGCTTATATTAAATGTTACACTGAAAATTTTAGCTAGGACAACTAGCCAAGAAAGAGAACAGCCACCCAGAACTGACAGAAGGAAGTGAACCAGTTATTTACAGATGACATGATTATGTACATAAAAAATGGTGAAGAATCTACAGAAACATTGTTAGAACTAATAAATAAAATTAGCAAGTCTATAGGCCTTCAGTCTCCATTCACAGGATGTATACTGCACTATATACTCGCAAAGACTGATCTGAAAATAAAATTTAAAAAAATCCTGTTTAAAAAAGCATCAAAAAGGAGGTGGGATTTAACAAAAGAAAATTGTAGAGTAAAAACCACAGAACCTTGCTTACAGAAATCTAGAGTTCTAAGTGACTAAAGAACTGTTTCATGTTCATGAGAATTTGATCCCATTAGCATAGATGCCCAGACTGATCCACAAACAGTATCGATACAAACACTGCTGACTTTTAACATCCTGCTAGGGATACACACTCTCACAGTTGTTAGTTAATGTAAATTTGTGTTTTCTATGTTTTTATCAAGGAAGGTGATCTCATAATAAACACTTTTTTCCTTATTCTTATTTTCTTTTCTAGGTACTTTTTAAAAATCCAATTTTGTAAAAAAATTCCAATTTTTGAGTTTTGAATTATAATCATACAGAATTTATAATTTACTTGGATCTCATATCTTTATTAAAATTTCATAATTTTCTTAGTGCAGGTTTTCCATATTTTAACTATAAAATTCCTGGTTATTGAAATAACCAATGGAAAGATCAGAGAGTGAAGGTTCATGTCTCTAAGCCTGACAATCTGATTATGATTCCTAGACCTCAGCTTGGAAGAAGAGAAGTAATTCCCTGAAGTTGTCTTCTGACTTCCATACAAATGTCATGGCATGTGCACTGCCACCCAAATCAATAAATACATATAAAAAATAAAAAATATAAAATACTGGTTATTGTATAATTTTATTTTATGAATAGCATTTATTTGTATTGTTATTGCAAAGAAATACCACTAATTTCTTTATGTTCATTTTTAAACTCATATTACAAAGGCCCTCTACAAGTTTTAATAACTTTTCAATTTATTAACCCAATATCCAAGGTGCATAGTTGTTATAGCTGAAATTAATACTGTTTTTCTTACTTATTTCCAGCAATTAAACTGTTGCTTGATTTGTTTCACTGGATTCTCTAAGCTCTTACCTTCACATTTAAACAATCGTAGCTAAGGCAAGGCTATCATGAATACCAATGTCAGAAAGCCAAAAAGACATCTAATCTTACCTTATAATAAATATAAAAAAATCATAAGGTGGAATGGGATGTGACTTAGTGGTACAGTATGTATGCAGCGTGCATGAGACCCTGGCCTAAATACCTAGCACCACATTTAAGAAAGAAGTACTGAGAACAATTTTCCTTGGGAGGCCATCAGGGCAGCATACACACTTTAGGTTACTGTCTAAGCAGCATGAAAGCCAACATAAATGCTAAGATGAAACTAGATACTTTACCAACCAGAAGCCATCAATTGACTCTAATCAGATGATGTGGCTAATGTGAAGCTAAAGTTTAACAGTTCTAACCACCCAAATGGACCTCTGTCTTCTGCACTGATCTGACAAGTGTTTGCTCTTATACTGAGGCAAATCTCCCTAGACCTCTTCTGATTCTGAGTACAGTCCACTGTACAAATACTTTAGTACTCAAATTCAGTTCATTTTATCTAAAATTCCCTATCTTTTAAGGCAGTATCTTCATTTACTCTCTGAGAATGCCATATACATCTATAATGTATTCTGATATTTATCCCCTCTTGAACTCTTCTCCTATACTCACTCACACATTTTTATCTCAATAGACATCATTTATAATTTCTAAACCTTTTCCTATGAATATTTAAAAAGATATTTGTCTGTATTCATGTCTAAGAGCATTTGTAGTAATACCACCTGAGATCTCATAAGCAAGTGAAGTACCATGACTAGCCAGACATGAAATGTATGACCCAAGGGGGAAAGCATGAATTCAGGCCAATCAGAGTTACACAGACACACAGATACACATACACACAGAGACACATGTATACACATCCTTCCTTTCTCCCTCCGTCCTCTCCCTCTCCCCCCACACACCAGAAACCTTACAATGACTTTAGTGTGTTTTTATTTCAAAGGCATATTACATAAGTGAAATTAATAAGCTATCATTGGTATCATAGTTTCATGTTTTGCCTTTTATACAGTCTCACTGATGGGTATTAATGATAAAGTACTAAATAAAGCATGAGCAGTGCTCTGTCTGTGCTCTTTGGTGTCCTAACAAAAATAAAGCAGAGAATTAAAGAATTATGTCTGCATTAGAAAGGAGGCCGAAGTAGGAGCAGGGGCAAGTAGATCTCCATGAATTCAAGGCCAGTCTGGTCTATTTAGCAACTTCCAAATCAGCAGACCACAGTGAGACTCAGTCTTTTTAAAAAGTTTATTTTTCAATTTTTACTAGTTTCTTTTTATTGATAAATATTTTTAGCATTACAATTTTAGTAGTCATGTTCTCCCTTTTTTACTTCTGTTAAGCTATATATATAAGACTTATTTAACCAAAGAGTTTCAGAAAACAAACATCTAATGTTTAGCAAAGGCTCCAAAACAGTAAAGTCAAACATGAAATGAATGGCTGAGTCAAATAAGTTATAACTAGATTTTATCCAATTGATTTCATAGTTAGTGATAAAGTTTCACTTAAATGTTGGTAGCAATTCTTTCTGCATGAGAACATTTGTATTTATTTACTGGTTGTGTCTAATTATTGAGCTAATTTTCTCAGTTTATATTAACATTGAGATGAATTTCCCTAACTTATTGTGCTTTGTTTTCACTGCTGTCATTTTGCTCCTCATATTCTGAATGAAAACATTAACTGCAAAGGAAGAAAAGTACATATCAGTGTTTAAATTACCTGAACCAGAAGTGTTATTGGGCCACTTTTATCCACTTCTAATATTTCACCATTCCTTGTGCCAACTAAAATATGACCATGTCCTAATGATATGGCACGTATAGAGGGGTTATCTTCCAAGAGAAGACCTGAAATGTTAAAGGAAAAGTTCTTATACATATGAAGTAAAGATAATTCCAGAATGTATATTTTTTCCACTGGTGCTACCTGGTTGGTAAAAATCATAATTATGAAGGTTTTTAAAATATATTTTAGAAATTCTAATAATGCACTGTATTTCTTTAATTAAATTTGTTAACTTCATAAGTATAATAACATAGAATTCCATTGTAGGCAGATCCCTACTACCATTCTGAAAACTACTTCTTTGCCTCATACATTAGAAAATCTTTTTTCTTCCCATTTCCCTTAGGTAATTTATAAAATCCAAACCAGGAACTCGAATTCAGAGTTAGATATGTCCCTTCATTCACTGTGTCCTAGACAAGCCTCAGTAACGGTACTGGCAAGCGTGGCAGACCTAGCTCTTGTAACAGATCTTGAGTGAGAAGGTTATTAGAAAGGGAGAATTTAAGAAGGCAATCAAACTTTTTTAAGAGGGAAGTGCTGGTGAAGTCATCTAAAATAAGTCCTGTTTGAGACCTGAATAGTGATCACGTGATTCTGTCACTGGAGGGAAGAACAAAGTGAAGCAGCAAATAAAAGTTTGCAGAAAAGGCCTCTAGAGATCAGAGGGAGTGTGGCAGTCGCTGAGAGGAGAAACACACACACACACACACACACACACACACACACACAAAGACCTACAATGCTAGAGAGGAGACCAGCACAGGTCTCTCCTTCGACTGTGGGTGCCAGGGACTGAATTCAAGTTGTCAGGCTCGTGAGGTAAGCTCAAAATGGAGCCTGACAACAAACTGATAAATGCCCTTAAGTAGGAAAGTAAACATTAGAGAATGCCATAGTTAGTACTTTATAAAGGGTGTCAGAGATAGGAGGAGGATGACTCTGCTATCACGTTAAGTGATTTCTACTTAATTCTGATGTTCATCAACAAGGGAAATAAATTTCTTGTGTTCCATCTCAGTGAATGCACATACTGACAAATAATTAGTCTTTTCCCAAACAATAGGCTAAATATGAAACCACCTTTAGATCCTGGGGCTAAATCAGCTCTTTTTATAGCATAGGTCTTGAGACATCTTTCAAAGGAATCATCCCAAAGGGCTACCACACCGTCTTTTCCTCCAGTTACAAATCCCTATGAAAACAAAGGATTCCAGTTACTAAAAACCAAAATATATAAAAATAAATAAATAAATAAATAAACCCAAAATATGTCAAAAAAATCTGCTTTATGTTAAAAAGCTACAGAGAAAAGAATATAGATGAAAGTCACAACTTCTGAATAGCAGGGATTAGTATGAGCATCTATTCTAGTTCCCAAGCATCAGCACAGAATCTATAAAGATATTCATAGCAATAATAGGACAGGATAGATCAGTTTCTACAGTGGGTAATGAGCTACACTTTCAGCAATCATACATCCTTCCAAAGTCTCCTACTTTTTTACCTTGGAAAAGAAGGATCACAAGGGTACTAAATAAGATTTGATCATACAGCAAGCACTTAGCATAATGTTGACACATAACAGGGGCCTAATATAGTAAGCTTTTATTTTTCCTTTCTTTCATAATAGTTGGTGAGTACATGAGAGACAGCCTGTCTGTATAGGTCAGAGGACAAATTTTGAGAATTGGTTCTCTTCTTCCACCATAGGTTCCAGGGACTGACCTCAGGTTGTCAGGCTTGTGTAGTGACTATTTTACATGCTGAGCTATCTCACCAGCCGTCCCCCCACTTTTTTTTATTTAAAGAAAGACTGTTCATAGCCCAGGTTATCCCTCAAATTTCCAATCCTCCTGAGTTCTGAGATTACAGACATAAGCCGCCACTGCTAGCAAATCTCTTTTGGGTTTTACTTTTAGACAGGGTTTTACTTTTACTTTACTTCAGGCCACCCTTGAACTAGTATTCATTCAAAAATGACCTTGAACTTATGATCCTCCTCTGTTCATCTTCTGAGTGCTGGGGTTACAGGCATGTGCCATTATATGACATTTAAAACATGTTTTTAAGGAACATACATGTTCCATATCATATTTATGGACTTGAAAAGGAAGAAAAATACAGACTATAGCTGGGTAGCCATGCTAAATAGAAAGCAGCACTTCTTCCATGGTAACTGCATTTAACTTAAAGTTACCTTAGGCTACTTACTTTCTCCAATGCGTGCATACTGAACACTGGCCCATCATGGGCTTTAACTGTTTTTACAAGAAAGATATCTCTCCAGATGCACACATCTCCTGTGGATGTTCCAGAAAACGCCATCTCTTCAGTCCATCCATACACTGCACACATCATTGTGTCATTTTTCCCCAGAGTGCCTATGTAGCCTTTTCTTCCAATTAATCCTCCCCCTGATTCAAAAATAAATAAATATGAATTTGTTGCTTTCAAAATGTCCACAGTTACAAGGAAGTACAGACCTGGGATAAAATAACATGAGAATCTAGTTTAGCCTTGTGCTTAAGGTATTTCCTTAGACTAGTAACTTGCCTAAAACTATGCAAATAAGAGGCTAGGTAGTGCTTAAAGAAAATAAGTAATTATTTTTACTTGCCTAATGAACTCTGTGGATATGACCTCTGAAAATATGAAAGACTGAAACTGCACATCAAATTTGAATATTTATCCATTTATGATTCAGTTCCAAAGCTATTAGATGTCTAACAAAACTTAAGGAAAAATGTTACTCAATCACAAATTTTTTAAGATATGTACTTATTTTCCTTTCTTTTCTATATCTGAAGGGAGTCAATGGCAAATTATTGTTTATGTGTTTGTGTGTTTTGCCTGCATATATACCCATGAGGTACAGAAGAGGGCACTGTATGAGCAGCCTTGTGGGTGCTGGGAATTAAACGTGAGTCTTTTGGAAGAATAGCAAGTAGTCTCAGCTCTCAACCACTGGCCATCTCTCCAGCAGCTTAATATTTACTTTTTTAAATCTCTTATTTCAAAAAAATATGTAGTTGATGTATGTGTGTGTGTGTGTGTTCTCAAGTGTTATATAGTAGGCATTTCCAATTCCATGTGACTGATATGGCCAAGTAAAAATCTTGCTTAAATTTATGGCAATGAAATGCCAAATTTTACTTTACTTTAAACTGTAAACACCATGATTTAATGAGCCACTGGCACAGCATTCAATACAAATGTGAAACATGAGTTCACATCCCATATAGTTAGTTCCCAACCTGAAAGCCAGGTGAACTGGGGAAATGTCACCACAAAGTTTGTTGTTTTCTGATGTTTCATTTCTCACACTTAAGCATTTTCTCGAAAGGTTTAAGTGCATTGAGACTTCTTGCCACACTGCTGATGTAAGTATACTATTGTATTTGAAAAAGAGGTGCTTTATTTATAGAAGTTTATTTCACATTTGTGATTTATAGTTACAAATGACTAAAGAAACATTATTTCTGTATTACTGTATAGCATACAAGGCATTTTTACAAAAATTTTCAATTTTAGTTTAGACTATAAAACATCTCTTTAACAAAAGGGAGACATCAACTGATTAATACCACAGGTTAAGTCATATTTGTTTAAAATGTACCCAAACAACAGCATCCCCTAAAAATGAAAGTTTTTCTTTTTGATAGTAGGGATCAAACCAGAACCTGAGAAATGCTAGGAATGCATTCTACCCCTGACCTATGATCCCCTTCCATCCATAAGGTTATCTTGAATAATGTTATATTTATAGAAAGATGTAAAATAACAGTATTTCTGCATAGTCCTCTATCCAGTTTCCCTAAATACTAACAGTTTAACATCACTATCCCTTTGTCAAGGCTAAGAAACCAACATCATTTACACAGTGCTATTAATTCAACATCAGGTCTCATTCAGATTTCACCTCTTCTAAAAATTTTCCTTTTCTATTCCAGGATCCAGCAGCATACCAATTGTATTTAGCTAAATTATTTCAAAGGTCATGCTTTCTAGCATTTTAAAAGAATAAAAAGAAACATTTCCTTACCTGCTCTACGCCAAAATTTCATGTGTTTAATCCCGGCTGTAATTAGTTTATCAGGCACATAGGGGTTCATCTTCACAACAAAAATCTTATCTTTACTGCCTCTAAAATAAATCAGAATGTTTTAGCTCTGCAGAGAATCCATCCCCAGACAATTCACATCCTAGCTAGCCTCTACCTACTAAATGGTTATTTCCTACTGGCCTCTGACATACAGGCTGTGAAATCATTCACTTGTACAGTTGTCATTATTTATGAATGTTAACGCTGCTCAGCAGATTCTCCAGGCAGGAGGAACAGTGAAAATGAAACTTCATTTAGATAGTACCCATGAGACCTGCTATATTGTGCACAGGGAATGCTGTGTAAGACATAAATGAGTAAAAGAAATTTTGAAACAGACATTCATTACAATTTAGCATATGCTACACTTCAATATTTCTTTTATTACATTTATTTATTTTGGAAGAGGGGTATCCATGACACAATATGTGTGTCAGAAGTAGGGGGACAGCTTTCAGGGATCATTTCTCTCCTCCCACCACGTAGGCCCTGGTGATCAAATGAAGGTTATGTTTGGTCCCTCTACCCAATGAGCTATCTTACCAGCCCCTCAAAGATCCTTTGAAACTACTGTGCCTTGAATATAATCTATATTCTCCACAAAAGCATTCACATTTTTAAGTACTTTAACATCTCACTTTGAGGGAATAACAAACTTAAAATGTATCCTCTGATGCTATTATTTTAGCACCATTAATATTTTATTATAAAATAAATACTTGGTCTAGAAAACAGAAAGAAAAATAGTAGAAAAACAACATAATTTCTCTTTTGAAATATATATCAATCTTTTTTTAAAAACTTTATTTATTTATTTATTTATTTGCCTTGGTGTTTGCCTGGAACTGGAACTACAGACAGTTGTTAGCTGCCATGTGGGTGTTGGGAATCGAACCCAGGTCCTCTGGAAGAGCAGATGGTGCTCTTAACCGCTGAGCCATCTCTCCAGCCCCCATATCTATCTTTTTCAATTAAATATAAGAGCATTTTACCATGCTTCTCAGTTGGTATATAATTGCATTTAATAGAATTCACTCTTTTGTAATGGCAAATTGAAATAGTAATTTCCAATGTCCTATTAAGGCACAATAAAAATGGGTTTACAAGGGCTAAATCTACAAAGAAAGAGTAAAATAATTTATCTTTTGGTTTGATTATATTTATTTAAAGGTAATGAAAGCTGATAATCATGAAAAAACCTCACATATGAGCTTAACTTCAGAAAAGTGAAGTAAATGGTAACATTAGTGTTTTACTAACATGGTGAGGGTTCTCCCTACCTTGCCACTGAAAGTTTCTCTCCTTTTTTCCAGTCCCACAGTACAATGGTGTGGCTGTCATCTATTCCAACTGAAGCCAGGCGTTTCCCATCAGCTGGGACAACAAAAAGAGATGAGATTCTGAAGTCAAAACCACTAATGTGTTTTCTAGAGCCATAGGTTCTCATTTGAATCAGCCCTCCATCCCTACTTGAGCATGTCAAATGCTTGACCCAAGTGTGATAGTGTAAGCTGGTAGACCAGTTAAGAGCTGGGCCTGGTGGGAGGGGGTTAAACTGCTGGGTTCTCTGCCCTTAAGAAAGCTATAATGCCCTTTCATGAAGAGTTAGCTCTACTGTAAAGATCATTATACTAAAGATAGGTCTGACCCTTAAATTTCCCTGCCTTCTGCTCTCACCATGTTATCTCTTCCTTTGTACTCACTTACTCCACCATAATGCTGTCTGCTACACTGTGACACTGCCAAAGAGACTCTTGCCACAAACATGCCACAAACAATGGAGCCATTCAACTTGAATTTTCAGTTTCTATAACTGTGAGCTATTCAGGTCTCTGTTTTCATTAGTACCCACTTTAAGGTGTTTTGTTATAGCAAAAAAATATGCTACAGCACTGTATTTACAACTTGAAAAAGTAATGATGTGTGTGTGTGTGTGTGTGTGTGTGTGTGTGTGTCTGAAAGGGCAACCATATGAAGTTGGTTCTCTCCATCCACCGTTATATGAGCTCTAGGGACTAAACTCAGGCTGTCAGACTCATGCAGCAAGTTATTTTACTTAAAGAGTTATCTTCCAAGTTGGAATAATGGGTTTTTGAATCATAATCACACTTGACCAGTTACTTTATGTATTCATTAGGTAGAGAAGGAGAAAGCTGGATGAGGGATGGTGAATATATGAAATGATAGATATCCTAATATCCTGTGAGGTGATTATTATATAGGCCTATATCAGAACATCATACTAGGGCCTGGGGATACAGATCAATGGTAAAGCACTTGTTTGGTGTATTTAAAATTTTGGGATCCATTGCTGGTACCACAAACATAAATCATGCTATACCCCATCAATATAAATAAGTATAGGGATCAATTAAAAATAAAATCAAAATCTGTATGAAGAAATAAGAAAAAAAGAGAAAACAGATCTATTTTGTAGTAGAATAAGAACTCTACTGACATAAAATCTCAGTGACTAACAAAAACCATCTAGGTTACAGCACAATGTCGCTAACATGCCTACTTTTAGTGAAGGCCAAGTTCCGGTCATCACCATTAAAAACAAGAAGTAATGACTATATTAAACATTGAAGCAAATGGCTGTTGTGACATACTAACAGAAATGCATGTGTTTACAAACTGTAAGGTCCAAACTGTAAAAGAGCCTTTTCCACCCTGCCTCACTGTTGCAAATCTCAGTCGTTCAATGCTACCACTGATGATTTTACTTAGACTCATTTAGTTTGGTTTACATTTTTTTTTTGTTTCTTGAGTATTAGTACTCTTGAAAATGTATGTGCATATATGTTTTTATCCCAAATCTCATCTTTTGGATAACTGACTTTGGCTAAGGCAGCAAGACACTATTTTTGATAATATACACTTCAATAATACATTTTTCTTCCAATCCATACACTGGGTTTTACTGCAGGTATATCTGTAGTTCCTAAACTGATAGCATAAACTAAAATTGTAAGATGTACTGAAACTGCTACTTCATATAGACGCCTAGAAAACATTCTCATTTCATTCACTCTAAATATTTTCAAAGTTTACTTTAAAGTTATAAAAGATTAACATCAAAATTTGCCCAAAGGGAAGACACATATTGCAAGAGTAACTATGACAGTTTTAGGTATTTTTCACAAAGTCATCTTTATGCTGATATTAACATGGACATTTAAAAAAGATTTTATGGCTATAGTCATTACATTGTAATTATAAACAAGCTACAAATCCCAGTTTAATCATTATGTTTCATTAGAACAGTATGTGACAGTCCCAGCCAAATAGCAAGCTAAGGAAACACTGATTTAAATATTATATATTCCCCATCCCACCCCCATATTTTGATCATTCTTCCTGAGATAGAAGAGTCTTACCTGAAAAATCAACTGCACAGATGCCATATTGGTGGTAGCCTTTTAATATCGACAATGGTTTAACAGTTTCTGTGTCCCATACATGAATTGAGGGATCTCTACCTACCTGATAAAGATATAATTATAAAAGCCATTGTAAATAATTCTTTTTATATCTGTTAAAAGGAAATAAAACACTTATATAGACTTTATTTGTCAGGAATTTATCAAGTTAAAAACAAGAGTATAAACATGTTTACTTTTCTCCTTAACATTTCTTCAGACTCTGAAAGAGAGATTGAAGACAGCCAAGTGAGGAGATAACCAAGGAAATAATACAGCTTTATGAAAATGGAAAAGTCACAGTATGATACATTTCTAACTAAAGACAATCTGAAAATGTTAATTAAGGGGACTGAGGTTGTTGCTCACAGATACAAGCACATGCTTAACATATATGCAGCTGCTGGTTCAATACCCTGGAAAAAACAGAAACAGGTAATAAAGCTAGGCACAGTCACAGTATCTCTAGGAATATTACAGAACTATATATAACTCCTACTCCTACTATAATTTATCAAGAATGCTAAGGAATCACTAAGTACCTACTATTGGCAGGGTCATTATGATAGGCACTTTGAGAATTATGACATTCAGATTACTTTTGTAAACTTCTTAGAAAAACAGTGCCTTAAGAACATGTTACTATAAACCTATTAAGAATGAAACAACTTTCAGAAAAAGATTTCATGAAACACATAACACATAATAAAGCTATGACTTCAGAAAATGCATATCGTAGATGAAAAGAAGCAAGGAAGAATATTCTAGATTAGAATACTGGTATAATTAAAAATCCAGAAAGCTAAAGCACCAAGCATACACACACACACACACACACACACACACACACACACACACACACACCCCAAAATGGACACTAGCACTCTGACACTGTTTTTCTTTTTTTAATGATTTATTTAATTTTATTTTGTGTGCATTGATGTGAAAGTGTCAGATCTCTGGAGTTATGGACAGTTGTGAACTGCCATGTGGGTGCTGGTAATTGAACCCAGGACCCCTGGAAGAGCAGTCAATGCTCCCAAACTCTGAGCTATCTCTCCAGTCCCAACACTTCCCTGTGGGCCCAAAGGCAATAAGGCCACATAACCACCAAAACCTCCTAAATATTAGAAGTAAGGTGAATCTGTCCTTTGAATGAAATGTCTAAAGTTACTTACTTCAGATATTTTGTCATAGCAACAGACATGAGACTAATCCACTCAGTTGATGATGCTCACTTATGCACAAGTAATCTACAATTCTAAATTACTGCTCTAGAACTACATAACTAACTACAAAGATATATATATATAAATATACATATAAATATATACACACATATATACATGCACTATCATTTTATATAAGAAGCAACTCCTGACCAAGGAGATCTTGCATCCTTTTCTAGACTCCATGGGTATGTCATGCACATGGTGCACAATCATATATGTAGGCAAGACATCCATACACATATAATAAATCTCAAAAATAAGTTTGTTTTTTTAAAGTTGCCTATGTGACTTATTGTCACATGGTGTTGTAAGGGGACTTACCTGGCCTGTGGCCACATAGTCCTTCAAAGGATGAATAGCCAGACACAGAATATCATCATCATGACCAAGGTAAAAACGCTGTGTGTTCTGTTGTCTATTATATATGACACCCACTGCTGCCACATGGTAAACAATTTCACCAATTTGAGTGTAGAAAAGATTACTTCGACAGTCATAACCTCTGTAACTAATGCAGAAAATAAATTATGTACAATGCATTTTAGTCTTTCATCTGATCACTATATAACACACAGAGAAGTAGGTATCATTCATATCATTTAATTTCTGGTTTTAAATAAACTGAATCGTTAAAGAAAAATGCCAGTTTCTTAGAATCAAATAGTGTTTTGAGCCTCTCTTATTACAAATACTAAATCTAGGCTAAGGTATTAGTGAAAAATCAGGTACAGAAATTTCTGTATTCTAGTATTTGCAAAAGTGTTTTAAATTTGTATTCTGTAAAGTAAAACCACTTTCTTTTATATACAATAGGTAAGGAATGAATACGTATTTGTAGTCAATTATTTCTAAAAGTAAGTAACACTTGCAGGGAAAGGAAATGGCAGTGGGGGTGGGGGCAGGGCGAGAACTGAGAGGAAGATTTCTAGCAGTATTTGTTATGCACATTGTTGAACCATGACAATGTAAAACATGATCCAACAGTAACTCTGTGCTACTAAAATAACTGTATATTTTAATTGGTTAATTAAAATGGTTAATACGATCCCATCAACATTTTGTGTTTCAAAGAAGCCCAATTCACACAACACAACCAAGCAAAAAATATTATTTATTTTAACACTGAAGAAAAATACTTCTTTTTAAGATTTATGTATGTGTGTATGTATCTGTAACATGTGTGCAGGTTCCCTTGGAGGCCATAGGTTCTGGGAACAGAATTCAGGTGCCATGGAAGAGTAGCAAACCTTCCTAACCACTGAGCCATCTCTCTACTTCTGGAAACACTTTTCATAAGTAAATTATTTTCAAATTCTTAGAAAGTGTTACAGTCCGGTGAAAAAGATGAATGCTTTCTGAGGGTTGGAAATTTAGCTGTGGAGCTGAAATGTGAGGCCTGTAAAGTATGAGATCTCAGGGATTCCAGAAACGAGAACAATTAGCTAAACATTAATTCCTAAATAGGCAAGCAAAAAGGAATTCAGAACATTCTAATTCAGTGATGTTGTAGAAGAAATAATTACCTCTTACATTTTAAATGTGTTATGTCCACTTCTATGAATGTAGTATCAAACTTTTAAGATAGTGTTTAGACATTTAATCAAGACTCTCTTAGTGGCTCACCATGTGGCAGACAATGCGGTCCATCACCACTGGCATTGCTTATTGATTCCTCATTGCAACATTTTTAGTCAGCACCAATTTGAAGATAGGGAAACAAAGGCAAAGCAAGGTGGGGTGTCTTGCCAAGCTATTAAGTGCAAGCCCAAATTCAAATACACAAATGAAAAATAGTATTTTATACCCATGAATGAAGTGTAATCGAATACTATTTCCCGGAGCGCGTTCTCTTCGTTTAGAAGTAGCACTTTTCTGTTTTTCTTTGCATTGTTCTTTAAGCTGAGGTAGATCTTCTTTGTAAACCTTAAAAATGTATATACATAGGAATATGATTAGGACATGTATTAAGAAAGATGCTCATATACTCAATATAACTTCCAGATGCTGATAAGAAAACACTTCCTAAAATTTACTATTCCAAGAACTTTTATACTTCATAAGGAAACGCTTCAAAGGTAATGTGATGGTCTACTATAACAAAATTCTACAGGCAACAGAATGCAGACCTAGTACATCAAGCATATAATACAAAAGAACATTTTGTGCAAGTGTGCTATAATGTTCAAAGGGCAGAAACTGAAAGAGCCATCTATTCCTGGAGAAATTAAAGTCATAAATATTCATAATAGATAAAAATAGCAGAAATCAAGACAAGATCCTGAACTTTTGGGGGATGACATTATAGACTACTAGGGCATTACCTGCCGGTGGTAAGTAAGCTGTGTCTCTTGCTCAATCTCAGAGTCCAGTTCTGGAACATCGGATAGATCTGAATCTGATTCATCACTGTTGGACTCAGCCAGACTTTCTGAAAGTTTTTAAAAACAAAATATCATTTGTTTTAAGATTTACTTTCAAAACAACAATGTAAATTAACAATTAAGAGGTGACTCTGTCATCTTGCCATAGAAACAAGCCATAAAACCATTAAATAAAATTGCCTACTCAAGCATCATGGATGAATTACAGATTATCTTCCTGTCAATACTACAAGCTCAATAAATAGCCCCTTTAGTTCCTCCACTGTCTCAATGACAGCTCCACCAAAATTAAATGTCTATGCAGACACAAGTGAATATAACCTACAATCAACATTAAAATACTACACACACCAGATGAATTGGCATTTTTGTCTTTTAAAACATAAACAAAACTTAGGAACCCATATCTCTGAGATAAAAGATTAATTGTTGGTTTTTCTAGCAGAATTGTTACTTCACTCATTTGACAAATTAAATTTGAACCCAAATACTTCATACTCTGTGACACCTGACAAACCTCTTTTAACAAGAAATTTCTGCCATTAATAAGATTTAATGGTAAAATCATTAATTTGGAGCTATAAATGTGGAAGCTGTTTAAACTTACCTTGGGGTGCTATGTGAAGAGCATCTTTTAATTTTCTTTCAGGAATAAATTTCCACTGAAAGACAGAGTGATCAGCTCCACCAATAGAAATAACCCACTGATAATCATGTGACCATCTGACATTAGTTACGTGAGCTGAATGGCCAATATATTTTCTAAACTTGGCCCCTATAACAAAAATATATCTTTAAATTGATAAAAGGCAATACACAAAAATATGACCTTAAACAACAACTACTTTATCCAAACTATTACAAAATCACAGCATTATCAAGTATGACCAGATGGGAAAAAGTAAAATGATGAGCTAAATGAATGAAGGGTATAAATATTTCCTTTAATGATTTTACAATACATTTTGGTAGAAACCACAAAAATTACACAGTCTAAGTTCCTACTGCTGAAGACACTATGCACTTTGGACACAAACTTGGAGGAATAGAGCTGGATCTGACCCAAAAGCCTCCTCCTGGATGACTAGCTCTCATAATACCAGGAGGAGCTATACAGGCTGCCAAGGGAGGCAAGCTCAACAGTCCTACCAGCTTGACACCTGTGAACTCTAAGAATGATCATCACAGTAAGAGATCCTTAAAGGTGCAATAGCGGCCCATATCATGGCTATAACAAACAGGAGAGTAGACCTGTTTGATACTGAAAACCTAGCCAACAATCTGTGGTCACTGAGGTCAAGTTAGTGCTTAGTAAGTTACGTCATATAAAGGTCAGGGTTCAGGTCACACAGTGCAGAGAATCTACTACTGCTACCTCCCTAAACTAGTATAATTCCTAACCAAAGTCTAACTACTTATCCTTATACCTACAGATCAGTAACTGTAGCTCCCAACCCTCACCAAAGAAGCTTCTTTTTGCAGCAAAGATTATTACAGAAAGTCACAACTGGACAAAATGCAGAGGATAACTACTGATATATCTATAACACAATCCTTTCATCTCAGGCTCAGGGACTGTTGTAGAAAAACTGCAAGAACCCTGGAGGACTTCTGCAAGACTGAGTCTTCTAGATTTGACAGGGAAGCCACACCCATGAAATCTCAACAATATGGCTGTTCAAAGAAGACCTGAACAATGACAATACTAGCTGACATGCTGCCGTAGATGGGAAAATCGAATGTGGTCTCACCCTTAGAGGAAGAGTTATAGGCAATTATAAACTATTGAGAGAGTAAAAATTAGTCTTCCTCAGAGATGAGCACCCTAAATCTTATCCAATCCCAAGAGGTCAGCCATTTAAAAAAATACAAACAAGCAACACTGAACAGTCTTTTTGCATTTCTATATTTATTTGCAGATACATGTGAAGGTGTGTATGTATATAATAATTTTAAAAGACAAAGAATTTGAAAGGGGATCATGAGAGGCATGGAAGAAAAGGGGAAAATTATGTAAATATATTTTAATTAAATAAAAAATGAAGGAATGGAAAAACAAACCATGTGGTGGTAGGTGTGCTGATCTACATCTGGCTACTAGGGAGGCTAAGTGGGAAAAAGGACAAATTCAAGGCCTGCCTGAGCAACTTAGTGAGACATTACCTCAAAACACATTGTTTTAAAAGGGGCTGGGTAGACAGTTCAGTGTACATTGTTTACCTAACATGTGTCAGCCCCCAGTTTTGTTCCTATTAGCAAAAATAAATATAAAGCAAAAGATATGAACAGAACAATATACTCTTTGTAATAAAAATCTATTTATTTACAAAACAAAACAAAACAAAAACAAGCACAAGAACAAAACCCCATACGGCATAATAATAATAATAAAAAAAGCTTACCCTAAGAAAAGCCTGGAAATCAGTTTTTTATATTAAGATAGGCTATTTTGACCTTAGGTCTTTGTTTTTACATGAAATTCATGCAAGTCTAACTTACTCCACCCACAGTACCCCCAACCCAACCATCCAGAAAGCCTCTAAAAGCTTAAAACTCCAAGAAAATATAAACAAAAGAATCCAGCAACATAGTAAAAAGAATTAGACAGCAAAACCTATGGTGATTTGTTCTAGGAAATGTAGGGATGGTGTAACATAAAAAAGGAGGCCAATGTAATATGCTAATTGATATAATTAAGATCAAATATACCTAGTTGTTCCAGTGTTTTTATGGCTAATTTTAACTCCCGATATTAAGTTGAATACCCTCCAACTTGAGTTCTATAATGTTTTTGTCTTATGCAATATTTTATCATTCATACTTTTTATTTACTGCATGTGTACTTATAAGCACGTGCACAACACACACACACACACACACACACACACCCCACAGTGCACCTGAGGCAGTCACAGCTTTGAATAGGCCTTCTCCTGTCAGCCTGAGGGATTCAGAGACTGAGTAAGGTCATTAGGTCTGTGCACAAGCTCTCTCTACTCCTCAGCCATCTTCCCAGCCCAAATACTGTATCAGAGGGCATAGCAGGTCCTACGGTAAAAATGTTAAACTAGATCATTGGTTAAGGTTTATATATAATGTTTAAGTTTTTTAAAAATCTATGATAACAGCAACTATTTCTGAAATACTGTGTTTATTATATATTCTATATCTTAATGTTATGATATGGAAAATCTTATATGATCTGTTAAAATATAATGAATACAATAGCTTAGCTTAATGTTGATACTTTTTTAAAAAAAAGTTCTATAAGATCTGTAGGGATGCCAAAAATGTCATAAATAAAAACTAGAGTAAAGTTTTCATCGTGGTCATGAATTTAGGGATAACTTGCTCTGTTTGTTTTGTTATTTTGAGACAAGATCTCATGATGTATCCTAAACTGGTCTTTAATTCATGATTTTCCTGCCTCAATCTCCTGAGTGTTGGGGGTTATATGTATATACTACCACCATAGCTGGCAGGCAGTCATCTTTGTCAAGGCATAAAATAGTGATGAAAATTCATCTAAAATTAAGATTTTATTTCTTAAAAGTAATATCGTTATCCTCAAATTTTTTTTCAGTGTTAGAGATCAAATCCAAGGCCTTGTGCAAGCTAGCCAAGTACTTTACCGCATCTACAAACCTCAAGAATACTTTTTAAAATTATTTTTTTCTAAAAATAATGGTTTTTTTTCTTTTTTTTTATTTATGTGCTCTTTATTGAAGTCTTATTGCTAGTTCTCTTGTCCTAATTGTTTATAATTAACTTACAATTATAAATTATAAAAAATAGATTATAAACTATAATTATAATTTTTTTCTGTATATTTTTTTCCTTCTTTATTTTGTATTTATCAAAAAACAGTAAAAATAATTTAAAAATGCAGAAGAGTTAACAATAACTATACAGAGGATAATAATCATAAGCATGGCTTATCAAGGGTGGAAATGCAAG
>PVIH01004219.1:67773-144678 GCA_004025045.1 Sigmodon hispidus
CCTTATTCAAGGTCTCTTCCCCCTCCCACCACATCTGGTCATTTTTCTTCTCTGCAACTCCCCATCCCCTCCCTTGGCAGGGAGCAGACAGTCCTATGGTCCCACTGGCCCAATAATGCTTGGATCAGTCTTCACTCCCGGCCAAATCCAGTTTTGTCCCCCCTCCCTCAAGAGTGAGTCAGGTGTTCCTATAGATGGATAAAAATAATGTTTTATGTAACAGTAAAATCAGTAACTTTCTAGATTTATAATTCCTTTACAGTTTAGCCTGGAAAACTCCTATCAAGAAAGAGTTGGCCTTATCCCTCTTATCTAGGATTTAAAAAAAAAAAAAAAAAAAAAAAAGAACAGGCATTCCAGGGATGCCCACTGTACATGGCCTAACAAGATACAATAAGACTGAGCACAAACCTTTACATCACAGCTGGATGTGGCAACCCAGCAGGAGGAAAAAGGGGCCCAATGCAGCTGGCCACTAATTCTTTTGATGAGGTCTTTATGTATTGCTGACCAAGAAACTGTTAAAGGTTAAGCCAGAAATCCCAGCAAAGGCAACCTCAAGCTTTAAGATATATTGATTTTGTTGTATTGGGGCAAACCAAAGATCATTTGAACATCTATATGCAGCTTCTCCATATGATACTGTCCAGAAAAGTACAATTAGTCTTAAAGTCCCTTCTAAACCTTCCTTTCAGACTTTGCAAAGGCCAATCCCCTGGTTTAAAAAAAGAAGAAAGTTCAATGAGAAAGTTGTAAAAATTAGTTCAAAAGAAACCAAAATTTCTTTAAATTTTTTTGTATCTATTTATGTATATGACTGTTTTCCTTGCATGTATTTTTGTGCATACATGGTGCCCACAGAAGTCAGAAGAGGGTATTGTGTTCGCTAGAAACTGGAGTTATGGATGATTGTGAGCTACCATGTGGATGCTAGGAATCAAAGCTGGGTTTCCTGCAAGAAAAACAAGTGTCCGTAATTGCCAAGTCATCTTTACAGCCCTGAAACCAATTATGTCCAGATAAAAGGACTATAATAAGAATTATTTGGGAGCTGGGGGTATATCAGAGGCAAAGCTTATGCTTAGTATGTGCAAAGTCCTGGGTTTATACCACAATACTGGAAATACACAAGAAAAAATAATGTAATTGCCACTCCTTCTTATTGTCTATGGCAAATCAGTATCTAAATGGTGGGCCTAGATATCATATCTTCCATAAAGTGACTCTAATACACCAGGACCTTCCACTTCCAGTTTCTTCTACTTGCTTTGAGAATCCTGTGATTAATTTCTTTTGTTCATCCATGTTACACTGGAATATAATAGTCTATTGGCTTGTTCACTCCTCCAATAAACTATAAAGTTTTTGAAATTGAGGTAGTGTCTATATATCCCTAATGCCTGTTGCACAGCAAACATATATTTGAAAAAGAGAAAGAAAGCAAAGAAAAAATACAATGGTATTTCCCCTTGTTCTGTCTCTATGCCTGTGCTGAACTGCTGGAATGTAAATAGTGGGGAAGAACAGCAAAGCAAATGGGAGATATGAGCATGACTGCCACTGTGCAGTTCACACAGGACGGAGTACAATACAGCTTGGGAGCCACCCAAACTGAAAGCAGAGACTGCAGTTTGAGCATTGGCTCAACTACATGATAGCACAGGATCTGAACTTGCCATTTTAACCTCTTTTAGACTACGTGACAGGAAATAAAATATTTTAATTAGTAGAATAAAACAAAATATTTTAATAAATAAAATAAAGTAAAACAGCTTAGGCTAAAAGTTATCAGTCAGTCAGGAAGGACTAACATCTCAAAGTTAAGATTTATCAAGGCTAGAATGGTCACAGAAACTTTCCTAATTTCTGATGAGGATCAAGAAATACATGTAAATATTTATTTTGGCAACTCCTTTCTAAATTTTTTTAAACATTTAGTTTCATTAAAACAGTGAAGCTATTAGATTATAATTCTTCAATAAGTAATAGCAACATGGTGACAGATATTTTTTACTTTTAATTGTGATTAATTACCTTTGAACTCTTGGAATAAAATATATAGGACTATCCTTCTGGCTCTCACTAATAAAATATTCAAATAAGAAACTCTCCCATGTTCAATTTGGCAACACTATAACTGGGACAACCCAGAGTTTAGCATGGAACCTGAGCAAAGACAGGACACAAATTCACAAAGCATTTGTATTTTTCTGTAGGTGCTTTCTTTAATATAGTATTTCTCAACCTTCCTAATACTGTGACCCTTTAAAACAGTTCCTCATGTTGTTTCATAAAATTATTTCATTTCTACTTAATAACTATAATTTTGCTACTGCTATAAATCATAATTGAAATATCTATGTTTTCCAATGGTCTTAGGCAAAGGGGTCATTAGAACCCCAAAGAGATCAGGACCCACAGGGTTAGAACCACTATTTTGACAGATCAGAACAGCTCACAACATGGTACATTTCCTCTGTTTTGGAGAACACTCCCCCCCCCCTTTTTTTTAATGTTGAAGAAATCTTCCAGCCATTACTCAATCAGAATTTATTTTGAATTAAGATATGGAAGGGTCATCCTGAGGTTTTTTTGTTTGTATGTGGGTATATTAAAATACTCACATAATTATTTTTTTAAGTATTTACCAAAACCAAAACCGTGAGTGAAAACTCATGTTCCATGAGAGCCCATCATCATGAACAATCTAAAAAAAATCACAGCAGGTTGGACTTCATTTTTTTCCCATGAAGTCACAGCCTTCTAAATTAAAAGAGATTCTGTATTTAACTGGATAATTTAAAAGCCACATCAAAGTACATATGTTCATCACATAAATGTAGTGATTTCCAAAATTTTGTAGCTAACAACTCTGACTCAGGCAAAGAAACTAAACAAATCCTTGTTTGTTTAATTAGCTAAGATATATTTAAATGAACATGCACAGGTTCCCAGAGTGAGCTATTCCTCTATGGGAAGTTGAAATCTATATACTGAGAGGCTTTGATCCATGGGCTATGTAAGATGCCTTATGGGATGTACTCATACAGACACTAGCAACTGAAGATCTCCTGACAGAAGTGAACACATTTGGTAATAGACATTATTGAGCATGCTTTTTCTTTACTCTCACTCGTTCCTTACTGGTAGACTCAGTCTTTTCGTTATTTGAATTACTTGTTCAGCAGAGGCTAGAAATATAACTTTGCAGTATCTGACTATTACCCAGCTGTACATTGTTTACTTTATTGGAAGTAAAAGTAAACAGTGATCAATAAACAGTTTTATACTAAAACATAACAAAAAACCTCCCCATCTTCCATGGTGAGGAAAATTCCTTAATATATGAAACAACATTATCCATTAGAAAAAAGATAAGGACTGGAGAGATGGCTCAGTGCTTGCTGTTCAAGTTTAAAGACCTCAGTTCAAATCTCCATGCCCCACATAAAGCTGGACTTGGAAATGAGCATACCAGTGTTCTTATGGCATGACAAATGGTGGAGGCAGGAGGATGTCTAGAAACTCACAGGCAGGACAGCCTGATATACACAGCAATGAATAATAACAACAACAACAAAACCCTGTCTTAAACAAGGTGGAAGGTAAGAACCAATATCCAAGTTTGTCTTCTCACTTCCTATATGCACTATGGCAAATGCACATGTGTATCTACACACATATACAGAAGCAACACACACACACACACACACACACACACACACTAAACAAAGCAGATAAAAAGATTTGGTTGTATAGAAATTAAAAAGTAGTTGATAAAAGATTAAGAAAATAAAAAGAAGCCCAGCATGGTAGCACACACCTGCAATCCTGTACTTAGGAGGTAGAGACTGGCAGATTAAGAACTCAGGTCTACCTTCTTCAACTACATAGTAAATTTGAAGCCAGTGTGGGCTACAGAGACTGTCTCTCAGAAAAACAAAAAGAAAACAGAAAAAGGAAAAAAAAAGGACTGGCTGTACATTATACTTGCAATCCATAAAATCACAAATCACTTGAACCTACTGGAATAAACAGACTCAACAAAAGAAGCAACCATATAACAAAAAGAACCATGCTTGACACAGAAAGCAAAGAGACTGCCCCCCAAAACATCTGAAAATGAAGCTCACTCTCATTAGTATAGATTTTAATGAGACCACAAAATATGACTTATAGTACCTACATTTGCAAAAATTAGAAGAAAGTGAGGTTAGGTCAATTCTTGAAGAAGTTGCACATCAAAGAGTGTTTGTGAAATGTTCCAACTATTTTAGAAAGCAAACTGACATTTTCTTATAAAGTTCAACATCCATATACTCTATTATCCAACAGTTTCATGCTATATTCATGTGAAACTTGCATGTGTTAACAAAAGAGTAAAACAAAATGACTCAAATGTCAACTAATGAGAAAATAAATGCATAAACTGTAGAATCCATTTATAACATGATTATTTCATGGCAGTAAAAATAACTAAAAGGTATATGCAATAATATAGATGAATTTTTTAAAAATTGCATTGTATAATGCCTGGTGCCTCATATGTCCTATTATAGAAACAGGTGCTTCTCTCAACAAAATACAACCAGCCTTTCTTCACAGACTTGAGTTACTATGTCCTTAGAGCAGCTGACATTTCATAGGGAGAAACTGGCAACAAGAAGGGATTGCAGGTCTTAAATACATCATCAATGCACATGCACATGCACAGTATCAATACAGCTTGGGCTTCTGTGTAAACCTAGTCTTTAAGTCAGACATGCTCACTATATACTTGGATCAAACTACTTCAGCTGTTCTCATAATCACCATTATAGAGTTGCGCTTTAATATATGTATAGTAACCAATACAAAGTCAGGTGAAAAATCACTACTGTACATATTATAATGAATTCAAGAATATTTTTGCAAAAATTTCATAACCAAAATTATAAATGTAACAGAACAACAATTTTTGGTTGTGAGCTTAGCCTTTTTGAATTGATAAAATAGTCTCCATCAATTAATACACATTCTGAAATATTAATTCCTACTATTTATCTAGACTATGTAAAAAAATATAACATCTTTTAGGAGAGCATTAATTAAAATGATAAAAAGAAAGATACCTTTTCTTAAACATGGATATCGAAATAATTTTACAACTCCATAGTCATCAGCTGTAACTAAAACCTGGCCAACACAATTTCCATCTACTGAATTTATATCATTGATATCAGAATACTTGGGCCAAATTCCACTAACTTCAAGGCCTGAAACACATGTCCACGAAGCCCAGTGAACACCTTTAATTTCTTCTTTACTTGTCACTTCCTTTCCTCCTTAAAAAAAAAACAACAAAAACTTCATTTAAGAATATTGGCTCTTTTATATCTGACTGACATTAAAGTATCCTTAAACACACACACACACAAAAAGAAATTATGTCATTTGGTTCTTTTCATGCAAATGTACATTTTAATACCTTACACCTAAGTTAGAGAAGAATACATGAACAGGTAATTGTAAGTTAGAAGAAAAAACAAAGTTAAAAAAATTTAAATACTATTATCATCATACTGGTGTAGAGTTTGAAGGTAATTACCAATTCAGCAGGCCCATTCATATGGAAAATAGAACCAAATCTCATTAAAAATCATGACATAGATTAGTGACAAATGGTTAAATTATAAGAAAAAGGCAAAGGATGCTTTCCTTGGGATTGTCAAGGAGCTTGGTTCTGAGGCCGCTAAGGCTACACTAGGGTGAGTGAAGCCACTCTTTCTGGCAACTGGTGGTCTCTGAGCTGTCCTGTATCTACTCTGGACACTAGTGAACCAGTTACTCACTGTACAGCTGCTGCTCCAGCAGAGAAGAAAGTGGAAGCAGAGGAAGACTCTAAAAGTCAATGACATGAGCTTTGGTCTCTTCTTTACTAAACATCTTCTATAATATGTTCAACAAAAATCCAAAGAAACAGGAGGGAGATATGAAGGAAAGAAGGAAGAAAGCAAGAGAGGGGGGAAGAGGAAGGGGTGGTGGGAGGCAGGGAGAGAGGAAATGAATGAAAGGAAGAAAGAGAAAAAGCCATGACAAAGTGGCAAACCAGGTATTAAAAAGAAGCCTAAGATACATGATTGGAAGAGGGGCTGAAAAAGACTAAAAATGAATGATCAATGAAAGGTGATACATTTGTGTTAGATGAGAAGACTTTAGGATTCAATAAATCTTCATTATAAATCATCAATGTAAAGCTTAGGGGGAGATGCACGGATTGTATTATATAACCAGTCTTATTAAAAAGTTCTTATAAGAGTGATTAATTTACAAAGTACCACATTAGATGTGTGCAAGGCCATTTTGAGAGGTGTGGAGTTTTCATTATGAAGGGTTTACCATGCTGGTACCAAAGAGCTGGGAGAAGTGTGTGATGGGGACATGTTCTTCAGGGCACTGAGTTCCAGGAGTACAGGATGAGGTCTGAGTGGTCCTGAATGTACAGCTCAATAATTTATTATTCATATTGTATTACTGCATCGTATGCTTGAAATCTGCAAACATAGATCTGGAAAGATTCTACTATACACAGAAAATTACAATAACTATATTAGGTGATAGATATACCAATTAGCATGATTGTGAAAATTATTTTGCAATGCCCAATGGATGTACATAAAAAAAAATTTCATTGGGTTGGGCATGGTGGTACACAACTTTAATCCCTACATTTGGGAGGCAGAGGCAGGAGGATCTCAGAATTTGAGACCAGCAAAGTTTACATAGCCATTTCCAGGCTATCTGGAGAAACATGAGACCCTATCTCAATTAAAAAAAAATTACACTGCATATTTTTAAATGTATAGAATATTGATACCATAACTTAATATTCTGGTGGGGAGGAATTCCAAAGATATTTGACTTATAAAAAAGGCAATGCCTGAAATAGCTCTGATTATTCTGCCTATAATCAAATATAATTTATAATTTACTCTTAATGAAAATTTGAATACTACAGACATTAAAAGTGTATGAACTATATGTAATATGCTAGGAAAATTTACCTGGCATCCTGTACAGAAGTCGTTTTCCATTGCCATCATTTGTCTGTAAGTATCTACTATCTGAAGACCAGTCCAGATGAGTGATGAAACTAAGTGAACCAGCACATTCACCAACTTTTTTGTAACGCTGAGCAACTCCATAGACGTCAACTGAGCTGTCATTGCAGCCAACAGCAAGGTAAGTGCCATCTGGTGAATATTTCAGCTCATGGATTGCCTCTTTCCTGTCTTTAACATGCACAACTTCAGTCATGTCTCTGGTTAAAAAGAAAAAAAGAGACCATATGAGCAAAAGTCACATAAGAATTGTAAAATGTCTCCAAATACTGAGCTTCCATCAGGCATTTACAAGCTGTGACATGCATGTAAGTAAAGTAAGTATATCTGCTTGGGAATAATTATTTTGCTGACCAGAAATAAACAAGAAAAAAAATGGATGTTGCAGTATGTGATGTACTTCACACTTGCCCAGCATGAAGTCCTAGACTTGAACCTCAGCAATGAAAAAAAATAAAAGAGAAAAAAATGCTAAATTTCAGTTTATAAATAACTTTATTTTTATTTACCCTACAGCTCCCTACTAAATTTCTGGACTCAGATAAAAAAATATTTAGCCAAATTTTATGATAAAAAACTCTTTGTAAATACTGAATTTATGAAATATTTTTAAACACCGTAATTTTCAAACACATTTTTGTAATGAGCCAAATGTATAAGCTGACATTTGGAAAATAAGGAAAGCATGAAAGAATGCACTTGAGCATCATATTTGAAACACATCTTTATATAATTACCTTGAATGCTTTTATTCATTTTTTCCACTAGTAAATTTTATTTTAAATGTTCCCTTTTCCTCAGAGTCTCTTTATGTAGCCCAGGGTGGCCTCAGACTCCAATCCTTCTGCTTGAGTATCCCAAGCACTTAAAATACAAACATATACTACCATGTCTATAGCCTACTGCTGTTCTGCAGGGTCAAGTCCTGTGTGTCCAGTGATCTTGAGAGGAGACAACAAAGCCTACACAAGAGTATAATAGTGAAGCTGGAGGGAAGGACATTAACTTGACAGCTTCTGTAGAAGTGGCTCTTAAACAAGAGAGGCAAAGTAAATAAATGAATTCCACATTTCTGGGTAGAAGATTACTGAGCTGAAGAAGAAAGATTTTATAAAAACTGTTTTATGAACTTGCTGTGGCTCCACAATACTGCTCTAATGACTACACAGGATAGAAACTCAATTCATCTGCCTATAATTCAACACAAATTAGCAACAGCTTTAACAAACTCTTACTTTGCTTGTTTGTTTGTTTGAGACAGAGTCTCACTGTGTAGCATTGGCTGGCCTAGAATTCAGTAGCTAGGCCAGGCTGGCTACTAGCTCTTAGCAATTCACCTGCCTCTGCTTCTTGACTGCTGGGATTAAGGGCAGATGCCACTATGCCCAGTCTTTTAATAATTTTTCTTAAGCATTTCTAGTTATACAAATGAAAGGATACAGGCATTTTTCTCAAAGCATAAAGATACAAACAAGCAAACAAGATCCCACTCCACCATTTCTCATAGCCTTGAGAATATTCAAGGATCATAACTGAAAATAAAACCAACAGCAAGTCGGGGCCCACATTTGTAGTTCAGAGCTGCAGCCACCACTGTACTAAGATTCCTTTTTTAAAACATTTCTTTTATGTATGTGTCTATGCACCTGAGTTTATGTGTTCTACATGTGTGCAGGAGCCTGCAGAAGCCAGAAGACTGAGTCAGAGCCCCTGGAACTGTAGTTACAAGTAGCTGCGAGCAACCAAGTGGGTTCTGAGACCTAAACCCAGTTCTTTTTTAAGAACAGAAGCTCTCTTCACCACTGAGCCATCTCTCCAAAACACTTGCTAAGCATTCTTAATGCCCCCCAGATAAAAGTTCTTGAGCTTAATTTTCCAACAAAGATATATTTATAAGTATATTCATTTAATGAAACTAATATTTGGTGCACATATAAAAGAGGGAATGGAAGGAGGAGTGACTAAGGGCAATGAGTACTGTACATGCTAACAAAACTCTGAATAAATTACTGCTTATTCTTGGACCATAATAGCTTACCTCACTCTAAGGACAGTGAATGACCCATCCTTCATTCCAAGGGCTAGATGAATTCCATCTACATTGACAGCAGCACATCGAATTGGTTCTTCCATATTACATCTTGCTATTAAAGCATGATCTACAAGGCTCCAAATCCTGTAAAATTTAATTAAAAATAAAAATAGTATATATTATAAAATGATAATCTATATAATATTAAAGTTAAAACAATCTGGTTTAAAGTAAGACATTTTTCTCTTTGAAGACAATGATATTATTTATGATTAAAATGAAAGAGAATATCAGAATTTTTCTGTTTTTAAAATAATATAACAGGGATAGTGAGGTGGCTACAAAGGTAAAAGTGCACAATAATCCAGAAACCATAATGAAAGAAGAGAATCAGATTTCAAAAGCTGTCCTGATATCTGCCATGGTGTTCATGAGCCCAGACTCACACTCTCACATACAGAGTCAATAACAAACTTTGTTTTTTAAAAAAATACAAAAGCATACTGACATCACTATGATTCAATTGTTAATCTTGGATTGATTAGTAATCACTACTTAAATAAAAAGAGAGCTATCTATTTTCTTAAATTATGTATTTAAGATTGGGCATGGTATTATATACCCAGCACTGGTGAAGCAGAGGCAGACAGATCTCTGTGAGTTGGAGGCCAGCCTATTCTACAGTGCAAATTCCAGGTCAGCCAGAGCTAATAGTGAGAGATCTTGCCTCAAAAAGGGGAGGGGGGCTGGAGAGATGGCTCAGCGATTAAGAAGACTGACTGTTCTTCTAGAGGAAGAACAATTCCCAGCACCCACATGGCAGCTCACAACTGTCAGTAGTTCCAGTTCCCAGTTCCAGGCAAACACCAAGTCAAATAAATATAAATAAATAAAGCTTTAAAAAAGGATATATGTAGTCTTTTAGATAGAGTACTTAAAATATTCAAATCTAGAAGCTATTCCAGACTACAACATTAAAAACTAAAATAACTAGATTTCACATCAAAACTTGTGGAGTTGAGACCTAGTAAGGTGAGTCACCCATCAGAAGACTGTATTGCTCTTTCAGAGGACTGAGTTAAGCTTCCAGCACCCACCATAGGTAGCTCAAAACACTTTAACTCCAGCTCCCAGGGATCCAATGCCCTCTTATCTCCTCCACAGGCATTCAGTACACATGCAGCTATACAAACACATACTTGTAAATAAAAAGTAATAAAAAAGTAAACTGTCACCATGCTAACACAGTGCTGAAACTCATGGACTAAAGCTAAATATGTAGGGAAAGATGTAGAACCTTTAGCTACATGTGATCTAAACAAAAAACTATAATTTAATAAATAAGACCTACTCCAAGATGTTAGAAAAAATATCAGCAAAGAGAAATGTATATTTTACAATGCTTTCATAGACATGTCTTAAAAAAAACTTGTTGAGATTTTATAGAAAAATAATTTTAGTATACAAGTTTTATATTTTTTTATATTCAAATATTTTCTAACTCCTTTAAACTTATTTTTGAACATGTTTGGTATTTAGAATATGCACTTAAGTACCTAAGGAAGCCAAAGACAGCTCCAGACACAGGTGGTTGTGAGTTTTCCAATGTGGCAGCTGGGCACCAAATTCTTGGTCCACTGAAAGAGCAGCAAGTACTATTAACCGCTGGGCTCTCTTTGCAGCTCTGATAATTCCCTTTAAATTCCACAAATGTATTTGCAAATTTCTTTGGATTCTTCTACATATACAATCTTGTTGCCTATGTATAAAGGTTGCTCCTTTCAAATCACTCTCCTTTACTCCCTCACCTCCCTCTACTGCCCTCATGCCTCTCACCCCTATCGTCTGTGTTTGGCCATTCTGTACCGATGAATCACTACCTTTCCCAAGTACAACGTGTCAATGCTGCAACACTAAGTGCTGTGTTTGCTGAAGATTTCTTGTTCTGTATCACAAGTGTCAGCAAACACATCCTCTGAGGCAAATCAGGTAGCTGCAGGGTTTTATAAACTGAGAACTACGAATGAACTTTGTAACTGTTAAAAAATCATACAAGAATAAAATTTTAAAACAGAAGAAAATATACAAAGTTCAGATTTCATACCTATAAATAACATTTTACAGGAACATAGACATACTTATTTGTCTACACATTGCCTACAGCTTATATCATCACAGAGGTAGATTTCAGAGCAAATTTTATATTTTTATTTGTGTGTATGTATATGCATGCCTAAGCCCCATGGCAGGTTAAAGGTACACACAATACATTTAAGGTGTATAATCACAAACATGTTCTTAGTTGGTAGAGTCTAGTTCCTGTAGTCTGAATTTGAAATTTCATAACACCTTTCCTAAGAAATTATTTACTTACCTGACTGAACGATCATCACTTCCAGTCACAGCCAAAGGTTTAGTAGGATGAACAGCAAGTGCCCAAAGTTCACCTTCACAATGCCCTTGCATAATTAGGAAAGGCTTATTTCTTTCATGAACAACAATTTCAAAAATTTCACTGTCCTGTGTTCCAACTAAAATGTGGTCACCTCGCCAACAAACACTCCTCACAGATAAACCTGGTAAAAAGCATATTTAATACCAATATTGTAAATGTCAATACTACAGTAATAAAATGCAGTCTTAATTAGAAATTAATTTTCATATCTTAACCACTGAGCCACCTCTCCAGCCAAATTTTCATATCTTTTATATCTTGGTTGTAAGACACAGTACAAAAGTCTGGAATACACCCCTACTGTCTTCAGTTGTTTGTATTCTTTTCCGTATGAAACAATACATTGTTTTTTGTATACCTAACTCCTACCCATCCTTAAGTACACATTTTCCCTCTCCTTTGCCACACCATTCTGAGAGTCTGACTGTGTGTGAAGTGGAGCTTTCACAGGCACCAACAATGGGGAAGTGGTCAGGAGTGATCTTCAATACTAAAGCTTTTTTTGTATTGTGCGTTTTTCTGTATTGTGCGTTTTTCTGTAGGAACCTCACTGCTCACAGTATTTCACGTCTTAAATTTGCTTATCAACAGATTTAAGGAAGGCGAATATTCAGTTTTATGTTATCTGCATTTTCCACAGTTTCTGTTGGGCCCTTATAAAAAAAATTACCATTTTTTTTTAAAATTTATACCACATTGCCAATATAAAGACACTATATAGCACATGATATCCTCTTGAGAATAAAACAAAAAAGGATGACATTATTTTGTAAGCTTCAGATTATGATCATTTAAACTAATAAAAATAGAGTAACAGCTAACTGGTAAAAGCTTACTATGTACTGAACATTCTAAATAACTGACATGTATTAACTTGTTTAATACTAGGAGACATTTGTAATGGCCTTAATTTACAGATGAAGCTAAACAGTTAGATCAGAGTTGTACATCTCTCCAGTGACAAAATATTATTTAAATAATATTTTAAGTAAATATGATCTAAATGTGTTACTTCCAGTATTAGTCTTATAATGCAATGACATAATAGTGACCAATATGTTACACTGAGAATCTATTCTATTATGTCTATTTTTAAGTTCTGTGATTGCTAAAAAACTAAATTCTGAATAAAGAAAATTGACATAAGTCATTATGAACAGAAGTTTACCAATTCTCAATATATTTTGATTGTCTAATTATTTGACAAATAGTCTTATTTAGCATTGTAACAAAATATTTTCAAAATCCACAATTTAAAAAGTAAATGTCTATCAGATGTCTCTGTTGGTCTCATTACAACAGGCACTAGACACACCAAAGAACCTTTGTCATGGTCGTGAGTACAACTATCAACAAAAGTTTTCCAGGTGGAAATACATGTGTATACTAAAAGACAACCATTGGTTTATTCATAACTTGCTTAGCATAACACATTAATTTTATTGTTACCTTTGTATCCCTGGTCTGTTTCCCTGAGATCAATCACAGTAATTGGTTTAAAAGTTAAATCCCAAAGACGAATACAGCCATCTCTGCCACCAGTAGCAAAACCTTCTTCACAAGCATTCATACTAAAAATTCCCGCCTAGGTAAAGGTAGAAAACAACTTAGCAATATAAACTTCTTAAGAAAGTCTGCTAAACTGGGCGGTAATGTGCACACCTTCAATCCCAGCACGTGGGAGGCAGAAGCAGGTGAATCTCTGAGTTCAAGGCCAGCCTGGTCTGCAGAGTAAATTCTAGGACAGCCAGGGATACACAGATGAAACCCTGTCTCAGGAGGGAAAATATCCACTAAATAAAGGTAAAAAGCCACTTAGCAATATTTTTTTATGAAACATAGTAAGTAAACATACCAAAAAGCACACCAAAAGTATATCATTACAAAGTCAACATGTAATTGAATCAGTACTTAATGCTATGTACATAACACAAAAGAAAGTTAAATATTATATTAACATAAAATGAATTCTAGAAGGCAAAAATTCTAAATGTAATAAATAAGTACAAAAAAATCACAATACTCATGTGACTGAGTTATAAAACCTTTTCATACGTGATAAAGAAAACTATAAACCATAAAGGAAAAAACTTTCACTTTTCTGTAGTGTATGGGCAGTACTAGAATTGAACCCAAGACTCCACAATGCTAGACAAGACTTCTATCCCTGAGCTACATTTCTGGCCCTTAGACAAGAATTCTATCCCTGAGCTACATTCCTGGCCCTTAACTGCAATGAATATATTTAAAACCCACATACCTCTAATATACAAATGAAGAAAAAAAACCTTGATACAACCAACCAAACAAGAGTGAAAGACAAAAATGATAATTAATAAAAACTAACAATTCAAGAAAGTGAAAAAATAGTGATATTTTCATTTCTAGACACTTTGCTTACAGCAAGTCATTCATAGTTTTCCAGTTGACAGTGCTAACTAACCACTTTCACTCTTTGAGGAGAGATAATCACCTTCTAAATAGTTTACATTTAAAACCACACAAAAGTTTTAACAATACATTTTTTGACTTAATTATGTGAAAACTCCATGAATTAAAAAAATAATCCCAGGAACTAGAGAAAGCTCAGTGGTTAAGATTAGTGGCTGCTCTTCTAGAGGACCTGGCTTCAATTCCTAGCAGCCACATGGAAGCTCACAATGTCACGGATCCCATGCCTTCTTTTGGCTTCCAAAGGTACCAGGCACATACATGGTGCACAGATATACATACAAGCAAAACACCCATATGCATAAAGTAAACAAATAATAATTTAATCAATTAAAAATATTAAATCCCTTCTCCTCTGGCTTAATGAGTGTATGGTTTTTGCTTTTGTTATTTTTTTCCTATATGTTCACAAATTGCCTACTGGTTAATAGGGAACCAGTAGGCAATTTAAATTCATATTTTAAATAAAATATAATAGCTAATGTAGAAAACCCTATGGCTAAAGTCAACAAACTCTACTCAGCACTATTCTGACATTGTTACAGCAGTAGTTTTAACAGGATGATAATTATACTAAGTTAATAAATATGTATAAGTTTAATTACATGGTTCTTAATTAAAGTCTTAAAAACAAACTCTTAGAATAGCATTTTTCAAGAAATTGAACTGGCTAGCAACAGGATATGGTAGATGGCTTGTTTTAAGGACGCTAAGTAGTAAACATCGAGAAGAATTTAAGATATTCAAATATACTTACAGTATGGGCTCCTTGTATTGTTCGTATAAGATTGATTCCTTTCCAAACATATATATCCCCATTGAGTGCACCAGAATATGTTAATTCATCCCGAGCACAGGCCAGGCACAATATTGTCTGCAGGTCACCAGTTTTACCAAAAACTCCTCTTTTGGGGGTCAGAGCATTTCCACACAAACTCCAGAACTAAAATGTATAAAGTTTAAGCATATTACTAACTAATACTTGTAAAACCAAGTAAAATAGTGTTAATAATTCAGTGCTATGCTGTGGCACCCAAAGTGGTTGCCGCATGATAAAACCACATTCAGTGTTCATGTCCTCATCCTAGTGCTGCCACAGCTGTTACGGTGGATGAGTCATTTAGCTTCAGTCTCTATCTGTAAGAGGTAGGAATCTGAGCTAACACTTTCTGTAAAGCTGTACTTAAGTGGGGAGAGTATGGGAGTACAGGGCAAACAATTGGTGGGGGAGGATTAACTAATTTGAAGGAGGTAAAAAGTCAGACAGAAACTTACTATTTTACAAGCTTTCAACATGTATGTATGTGTGTTTGTGTGAATTTTCACATAAAAGGATTAAGCTAGAGTTACCCTACACAGCGGATAAGATGCCAAATAAAAAGGCCAGTGCCAAGAATAATTGTCCTAAAGCTGTTAGTCCAATGTGTCATAGGTACTCCAAAATAATATAAGCTGTTTCCGGCACTTCTGCTTGCCCACCAGAACTTAATAGTGAGACCCTCTTGCTGAAGATAACACACACTTTGGACACAGATCACACAGAAATCAGGTCAGTACTAACCAGAAAGTTCCCTCTCTGTTTGCTACCTTTCATGGTATCAGAAAGTGTCACACAACCTGCTGGGAGGAAAAAGCCATCAAAGTCTTACCCTGATGTGAACTCCATAATTAAAATAATGAACAGCATGCCTTGACTGCAATAGTGTCCTGGATGTTACAGAGTTAACCAACTACTTTCTGAGTAAGAGAGGTTGGAGTGACGGGGAATAAATATGGGAGAAGTTAGAGAGAGGAGCAGGAGTTAATATAATCAAAATACACTGTATGCATTATGAAATTCTCAAAGAATTAATAAAAAATCTTATATTTCAATTAAGATCTATTTTTTTTAAAAAAATCTACATGCAATTTGGGTTAAAAATTTGGGAGTGATTTAGGAATGAAAATGAAGACAAAGACTGGAAATATAGCTCAGTAGAAGGTAATTTGTTGAGTGCATGCAAGGCCCTGATTTCAATCTCCAGCAACAGAAAGGTGTGGAAAATCTTACATCAAATCTGATACAAACAGCTAAGATGGGGGAGAGAACAGAAATAAAAAATATATGTTGTTTTCATGAACAGTCTCAAGCTGAATAGCAGTATTGTTTGTAAAGCTTAAAAATCAGATACTCCTTAGAAACAACCAGTTTATCCTTGGAAGAACATAGATTCAAGCATGAATCATCATGGCCAGTCTTATTGTTAATTATACAGTGTTCAATAATTTTCATAGTTTTCACAGAGAAAACAACCTGAATGTGGTAGGGCAGGGATCTATTCACAAAATAGTTATATATAAAGAGATTGGGCCACTAGAATATTACTTTAGGGGCTGGAGAGATGGCTCAGCGGTTAAGAGCACCGTCTGCTCTTCCAGAGGACCCGGGTTTGATTCCCAGCACCCACATGGCAGCTAACAACTGTCTGTAGTTCCAGTTCCAGGCAAAACACCAAGGCAAATAAATAAATAAATAACAAGTAAATAAAGTTTAAAAAAAATTTAAAAAAAAGAATATTACTTTATAGAAAGTAAATTACCATTTAATATATTTTAATATTATATCCTTAAATTTTAAAGTCTGCAGTTTCACAGACTAAAAGACAATATTTATCCAGTCTCATAACTAATGGGTGTTTTAATGTGTAAAATGTTATGACTTCTAAATCTAAAAGCACCATCCATAATTTATATTCACAAGAATAGTTGGTATTGGCCTTTCACCTAGTCCCAATTGGATGCTATTATTTTCTTCCAGCTCAGTGATTCTCAATCTTGGCTTCCTATTAGAATCACCTGGAGAGGTTTACAATTCCTGAATACCCACTGAGATAAAATGAAATACAATCTTTGAAGAATAAAGTCTAGGCTTCCAAAAGCTTTTGAGACTCAGTAGGAGCTAACCCTTCTATTCTAAAATCCAGATCACTACAGTCAAATAGAATCTCAGTGAAAAATGGAAATCTCTCTCTCCCGCCTTCACATATATTTGTATAAATGTGGATAAATATAAATGTGTATAATGTATATATGCATGATTTCCAATACAGTCAACCCAGAAACATCTGGTTTTTGAATATTCAAAATGTGGCTAATGACTAAAGAAATGAATTTTAATTTATTTCATTTGAGTTTATACTTAGATTCCTTTATGTCCTGGTGGCTACTGTACTAGGGAGTAAAATTTTAGACTACCCTTGGCACTTAGTTTCCTTGCATGTACTGCTTCCCAAAATTACTACTTTACTACTCATTGTTAACTATCAAAGGAAAAAGAAATGTAATTCCTAATACAGTCGGTCTCAGAAGATAAGCTCTTAAAAAACTGAAAATGAAACGTTTTACCTTTAGAGAATTCTGGAAATGAAAAATCTAGGTAAGCACCAGCACAATACAAGAAATGGAAAAAAAGAACCTTATATTGAAGATATGATAGAAGAAACAAATATATTGTTCAAAAAAAATGTTAAACCTAAAAAGAAAAATTCCTGACACAAAACACCCAGGAAATCTGAGACACCATAATCTATGCTCATGGATCAGTATGATTAGCATAGGAAAAAGAATGACCATCTTACCAAAAGCAAACTTGCACAGCCACTTTGGAAATCAATATGGTGGTTTCTCAGAAAATTGAAAATCAATCTACCTCAAATCTCAATTATACCACTCTTGGGCATATACCCAGAAGATGATCCATCTCACAATAAGGATGCTTTCTCAGCTATGTTCATAGCAGCTTTATTCATAATAGCCAGAACCCAGAAACAACCTAGATGCCCCTCACCCGAAGAATAGATAAAGAAAATGTGGTACATTTACATAATGGACTATTCTTCATCTGTTAAAAACAATAATATCAGGAAATTTGAAGGCAAATGGATGGAACTAGAAAAAAATCATCCTGATTAAGGTAGCCCAGAAAGACAAACATGGTATGAATTCACTCATAAGTGGGTATTAGCTGTAAAGGATAATCATGCTATGGTCCACAGGCTCAGAAAGGCTAAGAAATATGGAGGGTTGGGGGACACACACACACTGATCTCCCTGGAAAGGGGAAATAGAATAGATTTTGCAGGCTGACTGGGGGCAGGTAGGAATGGGAACAGGAGGAATCAGGTGAAGGGGGAGGCATGAAGGAAGAGAGTACTGGGAGAAATGACTGGAATTGGGGGCATTTCAGGGGCAAGGTAGAAACCAAGTGCAATGGAAACTCTTTGGAATCTACAATGGTGATCCTAGTGAAGACTCCTAGCAATGGAGGACATAGAGCCTGAACCAACTATCTTTCATAATCAATCAAGTTCTCCAGTGGAGGGACTGGGACATCAACCCAGCCACAAAACCTTCAACCTACAATCTGTCCTGCCTGCGAAATGTGCTGAGGTAAAGATAGTACAGAACTTGTGGGAATGGCCAGCCAATAACTGTTCCAACTTGAGACTTAACCACAAGAAGAAGCCCACACCTGACACTGCCTGGAGGGCCAGGAATCAGAGGCTGCATAGCCCAGAGACCTAGGACAGAACCAAACAAGACTGTCTTGAACACACACACACACACACACACACACACACACACAAGGTCAATGAAATAATTCCTAATGATATTCTGCTATACTTGTAGACTGGAGCCTAGCATAATCATCATCAGAGAAACCTCATCTAGCATCTGATGAGCGTCAATGCAGAGATCCACAGTCAGACATTAGGTGGAGCTCTGGAAATGTTAAGGAAGAAGAGGAGGAAGGATTGTAGGTGCCAGAAGGGTTAAGGATATCACAAGAACACAGCCCACAGAATTAACTAACCAGGGCTCATAGGGGCTCACAGAAACTGAAGTGGCAATTTGGGAGTCTGTATGGGCCTGACCTAGGCCCTCTGCATATATGTTAGGGTTGTGTTGCTTAGTGTTCTCGTGAGACTCCTAACAGTGGGAGTGGGGGCTGTTTGTGACTCCCTCCTACTGGATTGCCCCACCCCTATTGTAACTTGTTGTGCCATGTTTGGTTGATATACTTGGAGGCCTGCTCTTTCCTGAAGAGAAATGGAGGAGGAGTGGATCTGGAGGAGAGTAGAGGTGGGGAGAGAGTGGGAGGAGAAAAGGGAGGGGAAATTATAGGTGGGATATAATATGAGAAAAATAAATTAATTAAATTTTAAGTCTTAGCTATATTTACAACATAAATCATCAGTAAGATTGCTTTATTTTTAATTTGCCAACTACTTATTAGACATTTTAAATATATTATATGACATATAAATCTAATAGGTTAGTAAATGAACACACACACATAAAGTACTGTATCAAGAATCATTTTAGATAAAAAGAAGATATCTATCTTCCCAGGACTTAAAATATATGCCTAAAGCCTTGGGGAGCAAGTGGACGAAGATAAACAGATAAGCATATGAGAACACAGATTCTTACTCACTCAGAATACACTGTTTCAGGAGCAATTACATAAGACAGAAGAAGAAAAACAAAGTATTTGGCATTTACAGCAGTGATTTAAAGCTAACTATAAACATAATATATGGTTATTATCTCTTAGAGGCCTGTTCTTTTCTAATGAGAGGCAGAAAGGGAGTGAATCTGGAGGGAGGGAGAGGGGGTACTGGAAGGAAGAACTATAACCAGGGTATATTGTATGAGAAAAGAAACTATTTTCAGAAAAAAAAAAACCACACTGACTTTATAAGTTTTAAAATCTAACTACAGTAAAAACAAAAGAAAAAAAAACCTATAGCTTACAAAGCAAATATACAGTAACTATCAAGGTGGAAGTCTCTTCAGTTAGCAAATACAGAAAAAAGGAAAATAACCCTAGCTGGGTACTATGAAAAGCATTTGAACATATGCTGCTTTTTAAATCATCAGCTCTGAGGATGGTAGGAACTGTCATTGATTCAAAATGTGGGGGAAAAAACCTAACCATGGTTAAATGACTCCCACAGGGTAAGTGTCTCGAAAGTGACAGTAGTAATATCCACGCTGCTTCTATGAGGCAATATTATCTGTGCAGATAAAAAAACTTCTGGTCCATTTCCTACTTCTATATCTTACTTTGCAGGAGAAATATGAAGAAACAAAATGAGTATAGTAGATTCTATCTTGCTAGACTACGTTTCCTAATAGAGTAGCTCTTTACTTCCCTTTAAAAAATTATACCCTTATAATGTTTCAAAATGACTATACACTAAGCCCTTGCTAGACTAGACATAAATATTAAAATAAGTTTAATTTTAATAAGTTGACATTTTAAATTGTTGGAATTCTTTAACAGAAAACCGAAAATGACTTTTATAAAAGAAGAAACCTTCTTGTACCTTGATATGTTTTACACCACAGCTGACAAGTTTATTTGGCTGGTATAAATCCCATGATATATCAAATATCTGTAAATAAATCAAATTAATTGTTAAAATACTCAATATCATTTAAGAATCTTGCCCAAACAATGAATTGGGCTAAATTCTCACCTATCAGAAACCATTGCATGTCTCGATAATAATAAAAATCCTATATTTCAAAATCTTATAAGAAAAAATAAGTATCATAATAAGGAATAAAAGCAATTTCTTAGTTTTTATTAACTTTACAAAGCAACTAATAGAGTAAAATTTAACAATTACACATTTCTAATTTTTAAAGAATGCTTGGATCCAAGTAAGTAATATGAAGTTTAAGAGAACTAGAACATGAGGTAGATGTCTGAGAATTTTTACACAGGCAAAATTACAAATGAAATTTTCATGTACTGAGACATATAGAATATTTCTACATTTTAAATCAAAATTACTTTAATAAAAGATCCAAGCATTCACTTCACAATGAGTTTTATACTTTTTAAAAATTTTCTCATTGTTTATAGGTCAAGCAGGATTAACTTACATTTTCTTAAATTTTAGAATCCCTATGCTTTATTCATATCTAATATTTCATATATTCAAAGTACACACAAACAACATTATTACAAAAAACCTCAGATGAATCAGAATATACAATAGAAGCACACAATTAAGCAACAAATGAAATAAAAACTATTATTCATTTGCTCTGCTGTACATGGGGCTCTTCACTAAGTTTCTTGGATCATTGTATAATTTAACCTAGGAAGTTGTTATCTCTAAAATTTACAAAGTGATGCACTCCAAAGATAGTTAAAAGTACACTTTACAAGACACTGCTTAACAATGCACCATAATAGACATTATGTGGAAACACACTGATACAATTTTAAAATACTAATGACATTTTTTTTTAATTCCATTATCATTCAACACTATTCTCAAAACAACTGGTTTGCAAATTCAAGGTACAAATTTGTGAAGTACTTTGACCCAAGTAAGTTAGAATAAGCTTATCTATTATGATACAAGTAACATTTTAATAGTTATCAGTGGCCATGGAATAGGCTCCTTAAAGAATTTGCCAAAACCAAGTATATTCTCCAAACTCCAAAAACAAACAAAATTTCCTACAAAACATCTATAGATGCTTACTAACTAGTATCATGAATTATCACTCTATTCTAGTAAAAGATAACAGACATTTAAAAGAATTTATCTAAATTTTAATCTTGGTTCATAAAATCACAGCATTTAATTAAGAATTTGATTTCAAGGCTGTACAAGATAAAGCATGCCTTTAATCCCAGCATGCATCGGGTAGAGTAGGCAGATCTCTGTGGATCTGAGGGCAGCCTGTTCTACATAGTGAGTTACAGGACAAATGGGTGGAACTAGAAAATACCATCCTGAGTGAGGTAACCCAGATTCAGAAAGACAAACATGGTACGTACTAACTCATAGTGGATACTAGATGTAAAGCAAAGGATGACCAGATTAACCCACAGCTCCAGAGAAACTAGCTAACAAGAGGATGCATGGATTGTCCTGGGAAGGGGACATAGATGAGATCTCCTGAGTAAATGGTGTGTGTGTGTGTGTGTGTGTGTGTGTGTGTGTGTGTGTGTGTGTGTGTAGAAGAGGGAATGAGAGCATAAGGGAATGAGATCATGAAGCTGGAACAGGGACATACTGGAAGAGCAACGAAAGAGATGTCTTCATAGAAGGCATCATGGGGTTAGGGAGAAAGAAACCTGGTGCTAGGGAAGTTCCCAGGAATCCACAAGGACTGAAATCTCAGATTTTTAATTATATTTTTATTTATTTATGTGCATATGTATGAAGGCACCTTTACTTACTGAGCCATCTCATTGGCCCACAACCTAAGATTTTTATGGGTATTTATAGTTGTGTAATTTTAACTTTACTTTAAAAGTTTTAATATTTCACACATCATAAAGTTCCTCATTTAGCCAGGTGGTGATGGTGGTGACACCTTTAATCCCAGCACTTGGAGGAAAAGGCAGGCTGGATCTCTGTGAGTTTGAGGTCGCCTGGTCTACAGAGTGAGTTCCAGGTCAGCCAAAGCTACACAGAGAAACCCTATCTAGAAAAACCAAAATAATAAATAAATAAGTTCCTCATTTAAAGTATACAAACCAATGGTACTTAATATGCTTACAGAATTGTCCAACTGTAATTATACTAATTTTAGAAAATTCTATCATCTAAAAAATTCATTACACATTTCCCTTCCCACCCTTTCCTCTCCCCTATAACTGAACCATTTTTTTTTCACTAGTTGTAAAACTTGCATTACTTATGGTATGTGACAATGACAAGACCCAGAAGAAACCCCCCTGACCTCTCTATCAGATGTTTCTTACCAGGCATTCACTAGAAAGCCCAAAGGAGGTACTCACTCTGTCAGTGTGACCAGGAGCCATAGACAGCATTTTCCCCCTTTTCCAGTCCCAAACACAAACTGCATTCTTTGAATCGAGTCCAACTGAAACCAAGCGCTGGATTTTGTTCAAGAAAATCGTGAGGGAATAAAAAGACAATTCAAATAACTACCATATTATAAATGGTAAATAAATTCTACTTATAACATCAAAATATATGCATCCATATTTCAGGCACCCTTTAAGGTAGATCAATATATTTATCCCATTAATTTTTGTACATGTATTTAGTTTTTTTATATAAAGACTTTCAGTACTATGACTATCTAGGAAGTATCCCAATCAAACGCTAGCCAAATGCTAAAACTTCTAGATAAACTATAAACACATCTTTTAAAATGCAACATAAAACTGAGAAAAAATCAAAGAATCATTGGTGAGAATCATAGAAGAAGGAAACATTTGCAGTGAATGTGTGGGATGAAGCCTAGTCACCCTGGTCTTTGAGTCTGTTTGGTTCTTTTACCGAAGGTTAAAGAAGAATAAAAGAGAAAGTCTAGAGATGGGGTTAGAACTGCAGCCTTTGACTGAAGGAATAAATTTCTTAGGACAGGAACAGAGAAAAAGAAGTAATTCCCTTTTTAAAAATGGGTAAATGTGGAAGTAAAAGAAAAATATCCCTGAATTTCTGAAAGCAGAATCAGCTTCTTTGTTATATGATGTAAGTTTACATTAGCCATGAACCACGAAATGGGAAATTCCTTTCAGAGAGTTTCTAAGGTCTGGTGGGTTTTTGAGAACTTTCAGTATCATGGTACAGGCAATATAAATCTAATATAGAGAAATGCAACTTTTAATCTACCCTTCAATAAATTCTTACAAGAAGACAGTCAAATAAAAATAAGCTACATAGTAAAAAACAAACCAGATATTCAAATACAGAAAAATGTGACCATCAGTGAAGATAAGCAAGTCCCAACAATTAACAAAATACATAACACTGTAATTAGATACATAATATAAAATAAGCTTAACATACACAAAAATAAAATTAAGGTTTCAAAACATCTGCATAAGAGCAAAGAAAAGGAAACTATAAAAAGTATGCAAACAGCTATAATGAAACACAGGACTTCTTGAAAACTAGATGAAGCTAAAAACTCAGTGAAAGTTTAATAAATTAGAAATGAGAGGATACAGTTTGACAGAAGTTAGTAAGACTAGATGAATGAAAGAGGTAAGAAACATGGATGACAAAATTCTAGCCAAGAAGAAAAACCAGGGTCTGAACTTGACGACTGCTATGCATACAGAAAACTATACAAAAATATATGAAATAAACATTTTAACAGAAAGCAAGGCACTGTGAATCATGACAGAGGGGAGGGAAGAAATAAGGTGAATTCTACAACTGCCTCAGTTGAGAACTTAGGAGACAATGTCTACATTGTGGTACATAAAGGTAGAGTTCTTTAGCAACTAACGGATTTGTTTATTTCAACTGCCAAGGACATGGAGTTCAGAGGCCAAGATAGGTAGAATATGTCGGGCAGAGATAAAGCTGAAAAAAATCTGTCCACAGGTAAGATGTAAGAACACCATCTTTCCTGTGTATAGGGCAAAAACCTTAAGATAATGAAAAGAAGAAATTCCAGAAAAAAAAAACAATTAATGGGGAACTAAAGGGAAACAATTTTGAGAACATAGTAGTTAGTATTATCTAAAATTCCCAATAGCTACAATGAAGATATGTTGTTGTAAATGATTCTGGCCTGGACCAAAGGTTTGGTCTCATTCTCGGACCCATTTTGCCTCAAATAATCACACACAGGCCTATATTACTTTTACGCTGGTTGACCTAAGGCCCAGGCATATAATTTGCTACCTCCTTCATCTGAACTCATCCCATCTTGTTCATCCATGCAGCTCGGTACCTTTTCTCAGAGCAGCATTTCCTCTGTATCTCCTGGCAGCTCCGGTGACTCTGGCATCTGTCTGATGTCTGTGTCTGATGTCTGTGTCTGGCATCTGTGTCTGCTCTGAGATGTTCCTGAGTTTACTTAGCCTTGTAGCCCCGCCCACACTTCCTGTTTGCCTTTGGCCAATCAGCTTTTATTAAACCCATAGGCGTGACAAATATTTACATTATCAGCATAATTCAACTACAATATGTCCGTGAACTTCATGGGTTGATTAAAGGGCCCAGAATGGCCATACCTAAGCAGAGAAGTTAAAACAGTCACCCCAGAAGCAAAGCTACTATAGGTCTCCCAACTTTTCACTGTAAAACTTTAAAAATTAGATTTTCACAAGGACTAAGGAATTTAATGACCCATAAGAACAATAAATTATTTTATATTCCATGTCCAGTATCTAACAAAAATTATTAGCAGATGAAGAAACAATTATGGGAGGTGTCAATCAACAGAAACGGTTCCAAATATTATGAAGATATTTAAAATAAGAAGATACTATCTGTGAAAGTGACAGTTCTGGGCTAGGCCAATGGCTCCGTAGGTAAATGCTACTTGTACAAGCATGGCATTTGGTCATCAGCACTCAAGATGAAGAAAACAGTTAGTGTATGGCAGCAGACACCTGCTAACTCCATGCCAAGGAGACAGAGATGAGAATCCCTGGGCTTTCTGGCCAGCTAGTCTAGCCAAATCAGTCAGCTCCAGGTTCAGTGATAAACCTTACCTCAAAAAGTTAAGATATCACTAGCTACAACAAAGACCATATGTGCCACAAAGCTTAAAATATTAACTACATGATGTCATAAAATTTTTACCAGTGCTTGAATTGGCACACAAATTTAGCAAGTTTGAACACCATGCTTTACTACATATGAGACTTTGGGCATTTATCTAAAACCTCTCTGTACCCATTTTCCTTACCTGTTAAATGGAAATAAAGTACTTCCTAAGAATAATATGAACATTAACATATCATATATAGAAGAGTTAGAAGAGTATCTCTATATGGTTAATGTTGCATAAATTTTGATATCTGTATCAACACCATTTCCTATAAGCCATAATTAGCTTTACAAATCCATGTACTCTGTTTAAATGAAAATGTCACCTAGTGCCCAGTTAGAACAGCTTAAGCTGGGTAGAATTATGATTTAAACCAAATGGGCTCAGTTCTAGTATAGAGGGTTGTTTGGTTAAATTGTTTATTCTGTAATAGCTAACCATTTGTTGTTATAAAAAAATTACAAATTTTACAAAGGTAAACTGATACATCTTATTTTTTGTGCCAACTTGTAGGCTTTTCACAAAATTAGACTTAAAAGCTACTTCATCCTTAGCTTGCTCTAGAAATGAGCAGAGTTTTAATTATGATTTATGTTTCTGTTAGAAATAATGGTTGGTGGGCTGGGGAGGTGACACAGTAGGTGAAGTGTATATACCACAAGCCTGAGGACAGGAGTTCAGATCCCTAGCACTGACATAAAAAGCTGAGCACTAAGGCATGGATCTGTAATCCCAGCTCTGTGAGGCAGACACAGGTGGATCTGGGGTCTCCTTAGCCAGTCAGCACAGCTGAAAATTCAGGATACAGGTTTAGTCAGAGATCTTTCTCAAAACATAAGGTGGCAAAACAGCTGAAGAAGACATCTCAGCATTGACCTCTGGTCTCTACTCAGGTGCATGCACGCACACACACACAAACACTATATTTTTATAATATGTGGGGTTTTTAAAGATAAATTATAAGGTAAGTTGAACTCTACCTCCTCCCATTGCTATATGAAACTTTAGTCCCTGTTTATTGCAGATTTCTATAGATATTCTTTTCAAGCCTTAATTATCCTCAAGAAGACAGGTTACTATTACTATATTAATATGGATATTCTCAATTAGAAGAAAGCATTTGGGGAAAAAAAACATTTAGCATTGCTACCTAGCAAGAAACTTGTTAATTGGATAAACCCTAAATTATTACATATGCTTTCAAATCTAGCAGAAAATGAAAATGTTAGGCAATATTTCCTACTCAGTATCTTATAAGGAGTTTTATAAAGGAGTATGTTTGCTCAAGTATATTTTTCAAATTATAACATTACAATAATTTTCTCATCTTCAATTTCTAGGAGTTCCTTACATTAACTGTATTCTTCAAAGGATGAGTTTTTTTTATATACAAACAACTACCTCCTAAGTTACATGTTTGGGAGGCAGTAAAGCATTGCTGGTAGAAACATGAGCTTTGAGGTGTGAGACCTGGCTTCAGCTCTGGTTCCACTCCCAGCTGTTAACCTGGGACAGGTGATTCAACCTTTCTCAGTTTTAGTATCTTGCTCTGAAAAGTAGAGATATTAATAGAATCTATTTCATATGGTTGTCATGAGGATTAAATGAAATAAAGCAGGCTTCTGTTGTAGTATGTTTGCCCGGCTCATTTTGGGTCCGGAGGTTTTGTACCTGGCCCGCAGAGGTTTGGAACCTGGTCCATGCGGCGGCTTTGTCCCCCAAAGAAATGAATCAGACGCTTATATTACTTCATACTATTTGGCCCATGTCTCAAGCACATTACTAGCTAGCTCTTTCATCTTAATTCAACCCATTTCCATTAATCTGCCCACCATGTGGCTCGCAGCCCATGGCTCACCTGGATTCCTACATGCTTCTTCTTCGGGGGACAGATGGAGACTGACTAACTCCACCCTCCTTCTGCTTGTCTCTTCCTCTAATACCCACTTCTATGGTGCTCTACATAGGCCAAATCAGTTACTTTATTTACAGCATACAAAGAACATTCCACCACAGGCTTCAGAAAATGCCAAGTACATAGTATGTGCACCATATCTCTATGGTTTTCTTTTTCTTTTTGAAGATTTACTTTTTTTATTATACATAATAAGTTCTGTCTACAAGCCAAAAGAGGGCACCATGTCATTTCTGGGAATTGAACTCAGGACCTTTGGAAGAGTAGCCAGTGCTCTTAACTACTGAGACATCTCTCCAGCACCTCTCTCTCTTTATGGTTTTCTAAGTTTAAAATGTAATAGCAAGCCTTCATAAAGACATGATTACAAAATACAACTGTTCATGAGTTCTCATGGAAATAGCTCAAAGTAAGTAAGATGAAGTGTGTCCAAACAATAAACTCTATGGAAGCATTTTCTCCTTAAAAGGGACATCTCAGCAATGCAATACATTATAAATATATCTTGGCAATGCAATACATTATAAATAACGGGGAAACTTTAAAAATAAAGAAAAAAATCATCTTTATCTAAAAGATACTTATAGACTCTTACAGTTACAAATTATACAAATATAATCTTAAATTTCACAAAACCTTATGTATAAAGAAATTTTAAACTAATTTTGTAGGTTTGCTTAATGCTGCTTTATGCTCCTGTGGTGTAAGAAAGATATTCTTTCTTTGAAGGAAGAAAATGAAGTTTTGGTAAGACATGAAGAACTTGAAAGATATTAGCAAACATGGGACATAGATTGAGTCTTCACAATTGCTAATCACCATGAAATCTAAAAGCACATTTTTGGATGTGAGAGGCTCCAGTGAAGTCTTCATAGATCCTTTACCAGAAAGTCACAGGAATCTACACTACTCAAATGTTCTATGCCTTGGGGAAAAAATAAGTTATCTACTAACTATCATTTTCCCTAGAATATAACATTCTACAATCTAGATCTAGAATCTAGATCTACAACAATAATAAAAGGCAAGTAAGTAAGTTTTTCTGTATGTTAAAATGATTTTAAAATCTAATTCAAACACAAAATATTTAACAATCACAAATAAACCATACCACTTAAAAAGTATGTTTTAGTCATAACAACTTCTATAAAGAACTACAAAAAGTTCTGAGTGGTTGAAAACTGATTTTGAACTTTGATTTTGTATAAAAGTAACTCATAAGTATTGTCTCATTTCCAATAAAAAAATAATTACAAAAGAAAAAAGTTTAAGTAACTGAAAATTAAAACATATACAGGCCTACTTACAGAAACTTATTTTTTCTAATGTACCTTCTATATGTACTACTTAAATACCTTACCTAGAAAATAGCTACAGATAAAGCTTTCTGTAACAACCAGATAATATTCCATTGAATGAGAATGTCTTTGGATTTTAGAACAGTTTGACTGAGAACATTCTTTGTAGTGATGAAATCCATACCCCTTGCTGTTTTTATCTTTTGTTAGCCATGTTATCCACCCATCTCATTTACACTTTATCACCTTTGGATAAGCAAACACTTTTTATCAGTTGTTTTTCAATTCTATATTACAAACATAAAGACTTCTTATAGCAAGTGGTTTAAAACAAAAATTGATAAAAGGAGAATTATCACATACCTGTCCATCCAAGTCAAATGCTAAACAAGCTATACCATGTGTATGAACATCCTTCAGAACAGACACAGTCTGAACAGTGTAAGAATCCCAAACACAGATGTAAGGTTCTTTCCCAACTTGTCCTGTTGCTACCAACACTCGCTCAGGATGCAGTGCAAGACTAAAAAAAATAAAGAATAAATAAGTAAACAATAAGGCTTAAAAATTGCTTATCAAGCTTCTATAGCATTTCATATAGATACTTGTATTTACAAATATCAACATTAGACTTCATCTTAAATAATTTGTATTTAGAAATAATTCTTATAAAAATTCTTGCTAAGAATAATCATATATTTTATAATACTTAATCATATACTTTATTAAGTTAATGATAAACTAATTAAAGCATTCATAAACTCACAAAAGAGCAACAGGATTACAGCAACAAATTTATAGCAACCTGTCTATCATGTGCCATTTTTTCATTTGGTATTAATGTTGCAAGGCTTCTATTCTATCATTCCATTCCTTTTTTTTTTTTTTGACTAATACTGGACTAAATCTAGGGGCTGGGAAGATGACTCCATGGTTAAGCACTTGCCATGAGAACATGAAGACTGGCATGGCATGGACCATGTAATTCCAACTTTGGAGAGCAGAGGATTCCCCAAAGCAAGCTGGTTAGCAAGAAATAGCTATATCAGAGAACTCTGGGTATTACTAAGAGACTGAGTCTCACTGAATAAAGAACTAGGGTAATCAAGGATGATTCCTAACATCAATCTCAAGCCTCCACATGCACTCATACTCACAGAAACATAAACACCCACAAACAGGCATATGCAAATATACACTCTAAACCTTATTACACATACATGAAAACGAAAAAAGAATGCCTAAACCTTAATGTTCAAAATGATATTTAGTAGCACTTACACTTACAAATTTCATTATAAGAAACAGTAATGTGATGTGGAATTTATAGTAAGTGGTCAACAAGTCTTTAAGATTAAAAAAAAAAAAAACCTAACAATTGGTAAGGTGTATGCATAATCAGCAGAAGGCAAGGAACAAGACCAAAATTCTACTTAATAAATGTTTCTACAAGTAAGTTTAAAATATCAGATTTACTTTTTAAAAGAAACATTAGAAAAACAAGAAAATCCAAATTATAGGAGCACCAACAATAGCAAATATAATAATAAACTTAAGGAAATGATGTGGTAATGTCTTTCTATATGCTGTGAATATCATTCTTTAAATAAAGGAACTGTTTTGGCCTGTGGCGAGTACCATAGAAGTAGGTGGGGAAATTGAAGTACAGGTAGAAGGAGTTTGGAACAAGTGAGACCTAATCCATTGAAGAATCAACACATAATAAAATAGTTAAGTCAGTGGCCATGTGGCAGAACAGATGATTAATGAAAATGGGTTGAATTAAGATGAAAGAGCTAGCTAGCAATATGCCTGAGACATAGGCCAAGCAGGATAAAATTAATGTAAGTGTCTAAGTCATTTTGGTGGGGCCTAGGCAGCAGAGGGCAGCTAGGTGCTCTGGGACCACACCGCAGGTCTCTGGGTCTGGACTGCCAGACAGACGGGGTGAGAAATCACGTTCTACAAGGAAGTTATTCCTTCTACACTGAAATCTAGAAACCTGACTGCAAGTCATTTTAAAAGGGCTAAACAGAAAAATCACATCAGTTCTAGGTTTGAAAAAATGTAATATTCTCAAGATGGCAATACTTCTTAAACTGACCATTATTCTAATGCATTTACAGTAATTATCAACTATCTAAAATTACTATCATTTATGTATGATATTACTCTTTCTACTAAAATCTATATGCCAAGCAATAGAGAGCAAACATCACACACACAACTTTTTTTCTTTTTGAATGCTAAGCATCTAAAGCAATGATTAGTACACAAAGTTATTCAAACAATATTCATTAACTGAATTCCAAAGAAGCTGCTAAAGTTAAAAAGAAAATTTGAATAAAATAATCCTCAACAAAGAACAACCCTTATGAAAATGCTTTCACCCCATCCTTTATGACAGCAAAAACTTTAACATCCATAAAAGAATGGGGATTTTCCCATACACTAGAAAAATACTGTTATAATATTAAGCAAAAACCTAATTTATATGTTACATGTAATGTGACCTCAAACTGCTCAAGACTGCAGGAACCAAAAACATTCACAACTGAATATTCTAGAACACATCTCTTATCATGTACTGAAATGAGTATGAAATACAGCTTTCCACAGTGGGGCAATAGTATCATGACAGGAAGTACTCCCAGAGGATGCAAAGATATAGATGCAATATAGTGGGAAGGAGAATGGATACATACCTTCTTTAGTTCAGAAGAGCAGTTGGCATATAATTCCCAGAGTATTTTGTCCCTCTTTCTTCTGTCCTTCCCTGTTCTGCCCGCTGCTTATTTGCCCCTCCCTTCTACTAGTCCTCCCCCCCCCCTCCTGGCTGTCCTTAAGCCAGGTCTCTTTTTGCTGTCTCTTTTTGCCATTTGAACTGCACTGTGATATTCTGCTTTGCCTCAGGCCCTAAGTAACGAGAGACATCCAAGCTTCAACTGAAATCTATGAAAACCATAAGCAAAAATACAGATTTCCTCCTTTTAAATCCCTTTCTCAGATACTGTATCACAATTATGGAAAGCTAAGTAACAGTGTAAGACATAAGAATCTGCATTTCTCAGAAGTTTCCAGGTAATGTTCCTACCACTAATCTGAAGACCCTACTGGGAGTAGCAAGAATCTAGGGCTGCCAGTCACATGCCACTGTTTGGCTGTCTGTTTTAATTAACAAAGTAGATAGGAGCTGCTGGAATATCCAAAAAGGATAAAGGTGCTAGTTTTATGTACTAATAACAACCTATTTTGGCTTCTTCCTGGACCTCCTTTCCCCTGATCATTTGGACATAATGGTCTCCTAGGCAGGTCTTATAGCTGTGATGTAATAACTATAAGACAGTTAACATCTTCACTAATGAAAACAAACTTAGTCATATCTTGATGTCTCCACACTCCTTACTTTCCCTTCTGCTCCTCTGGCCACATTTTTCTTATTTCATTTTTTATCTCCCCTGCATTTGAATATTGGAACACAACAGACCCATTTCCAGATCCATTGTAAGTAAGCCTATACTTACTACCCTGGTGACTTCATAGAAATTCATGGCTTTCCTATTTCTATGCTGATAGCCATACCAGGCTGCTTTCTTGAGATACAGGTATATATGTTCAGCTGTCTAATCTATAACACACTTACTTGTCTATGAAGTATCTTAAATTGAACTTTTTTAACACAGGGCTTTGGATTTTTCTTTTCCTCCACAAACAGAAAATGTTTCCCACAATCTTTTCAAATTCAATAACTGCTAACTCCAATTCTTCAGATGTTATGATAAACATTTCTGTGATCATTATTGATCTTCATTTTCTCTCATAATTCATATCTGATTCATTAATCAACCATACTGCTTCTATCTTTAAAATACACCCATAATTTTACCTTCTCAGTGTTTTTAATTCTTCCCAATATCTTGTGATTGGTCTAAGCCACTGATACTTCTCGAAAGAAGTACTACAATAGAACTCTCAGTGTTTTTCCTGCTTCCTTCCTGCTCCTCTTCTCTAGTATATTCTGAATATAGAAGCCAAAGTGACTTTGTTATTCTTCAAGCCAGTAAATCCATTAAATTGTTGTCTTAGTCAGTGTTCTATTGCTGTGAAGACCACAGCAACTCTTAATAAAAGAAAACCTTTAACTGGGGCTTGCTTACAGTTTCAGAGGTTTAGTCTATTACCATCATGGCAGAAGCATGGTGGCACACAAGTAGGCATGGTGTTAGAGAAGTAGCTGGGAGTTCTACATTTGGATCCAAAGCCAGCAGGAGAGACACTGGCTTTGGAGCCTAAAAGCCCACCCCCAGTGACACACTTCCTCCATCAAGTCCTACACTTCCTATTCCTTCTCAAGTAGTGCCACTCCCTGATGACTAAGCTTGTGAGGACCATTCTTACTCAAACCACCACAAAAAACACCTCCAGTCTCAGAGAGAAGTCCAAAACTCTCTCAGCAAAGTCCTACACAGTCTACTCCATCTCATCTTTATCTCACTGAGCCCAAATTCATGCTACTCCAGTCACACCATTTCTCTTACTGTTCCTAAAATTCATTAGGATGTCTACTTCAGAGCTTCCGTAGAGAAGGGTCCCTTTGCCTAGTCTATCCTTTACTCAGATTTCCACATAGTATAGTTCCACACCTCAAAGGCTCTAGAGTATCACCTGAACAGTGAGGCCGTCCTTCTCCCCTGAGAATCTATCAAAAATGTAATCTTACTAGTCCTGATTCCTCTCCTCAGGTTTTTACAACTTTTAAATATTCTGTTAGAACACAAGAGTATGACATAAGGTATAACTGTTTCTCAGAATATTTAAACTGAATCTTTAAAGAAAACAGGGAGAAACAGTCTTTTAAAGAAATCGCTGGAATTAATTTTTAAACATTTCAAGTTCTAGATCTATAACATATGGACAACTGAGTAAACCAGAGGTTAATGTAAAAACACACCAAGTTAATTATATCCTATACATGGTCCTTCTGGTATACATGATTTGAAAACTTTTGATAATATCCACTACTTTGCCAAATAAATGTTGATAGCAATAACAAGAAAAACATAATTTAAAAGCTTTAAAATCCTTTGGGGGGCAACCAATTAGCAAAAGTTTTAAAACTTTTAAAAATAAAAAGTTTCCAACCAGGCCATTGATAAAGATCTTTTGTTAAAACTAGAATCAGCAATATATTATAATTTAGTATAAAACCTGTTGCTGATACCAAATGAATAGAGAAAATGAAACAATATAACTTGAAACATGTGCACACATGCACAGGTGCAACACACACACACACACACACACACACACACACACACCAAGAAAAAAAAACCTTGCATTATTTTGACATTAAAGTTCACTTCCAAGTATAGATAAGTTACTGAAATAAATATTAGTAAAAGATAAATGATCAGAGAAGTTTAGTACACACAGATACAGGACAAAATAAGGAAAGCAACTATAAGTGATGTAATAAAATGAAGTGATGTCATATGGAACCACCTTGACCCATTCTAGGTCACAGTCAAGGGTATAGAAGCATCAAGTAACAGACTATTCAAACTTTACAACCAACATAGCATGTCACTTTAAAAACCAAATGACAATTACCCATTTATTTTTAAACAAGCTTAGCCTTGAGTTATATTTCACAAAGTAAATAAAGATCACAAGTAAGTTTTAAGCAGGTATGGAAATAAAACTGATGAAAACATTTTCATTATTAAGGCTAATATAACATTGTTTTCTACTCTCCATCGCATTTATGAATGCTGTATCTTCTGATGTGAAATAATTGAACAATTATTGGAATGATTTCTGTGCTTACAGGTCAAACACTGAATTGACAAAAGAAACAGGTTTTAATGTCTGTTTCATTTCACAAGAATAGTCTGTCATTACTACCTGAAATATAACTTCCAAAGCACTTGGATTTCTCAATTATATTCTTAATATTGTATTAAATTTGTGCCATAATTTTTACTACACTGTATGGTTCAGATTTTACTACCCACTATAATTCTTCAGAAAATCCTTTTAAACTGTCATAAGTTATATAAGAATGTATCGTTTATACCAAATCACAGACATATAGAGTATGTGTGCCATTTGGAAGTATTTTGAGATGCATGCATGGGTTGTACAACTCTTGTAGAAGGTTAAGTATGACCTTCCTTACAGTTTGATAAAGTGAAATATAAAAAATTGCAGTCAGTGTAGTTCAGTGATATAGCACTCGACTATATGTAAGGCCCTGAGTTCAATCTGCAGTATGACAAAAAATAAATAAAAATTTCAAGTAGTGTGGCATATAATACAGCTTCTAACAAATGCTAGAAGAATGAAGACAAAACTTCATCCCCCCCCTCAAATAAATCATATCAAGTTTTGGAAAGCCTCAATATAGTACAGTTCTCACAAGGAGGAAAAAGAATGTAATTACACTCACTATAAAGACTTCAGTATCCTTCACACTTTTTCTCCACTTACTGAATTTAACCTAATGATATCTGGAGGGGGTATCTCAAAGCTACTTCATGTAGGTAAAGCTACAGACCCAGTCCATGGAGAACAGACATGACAGGATTAGGGAAAAAGAAAAGAAACTGGGATAACTCTGGTCTTAGGGTGAATAATAAGATCAGCAGTTACTATTACTTCTATTCAAGTTAGTGATTTTGGACTTATATTAGGTCCGAAGCCCTCATCACTACCACAACAGAAAAATTCTAATTTGAGGAGATTAAAATTGCTTCTCAGATTTCTTTCCAAAAAGTGCAATCTAGAAAACCGTCAATGCAGTGCCTAAAAAACAAGTGAATAATAATAAAAGCCCCCACCATGCCTTCCATACTCTACAGTTTCAACTTCTGCCCACTTTTACCTTGCTCCATCCAACCTGACCTTTTCTGCTTGCCTTGGGCCCTATTCCCTCCTATATACGTATATAGAGTCAAAAGAACTTCATGGAACGTCTTGCCTACCAGCATCAAACCGAAATACTGATTTGAGGTGCCTAATTTGAATCTTGTAAAACATCCATGAAAGAATAAAATTGAGCCTGATCCCAGAATCTGTGTTAAAAACTCAGAAGCAGCAACACAAGCACACTCTCAAATTTTTGTGCAATATAGTCACTTCAATAGAAGACAAAAATGTACTTGAGGCAATAATCAATTCTAAAGCTCTTAACTTTGGCATAAAAGTTCAGCTGAAAATTAGCCTATATATGTATTGTTTCCCATAGATATGTAAGCATCACGACCAAGTTTAAGATGCAGATCAATAAAGAGTAAAATACGCACACTCTGTGATTTAAATTATAAACAAGAAAGTAAATTGAAGATTACTTTGATGAAGATAAACATCAGAACTGGAATCAGTGGGGTTATAAGACATACCTTCAAACTGCCTACCAGTGTGAATTTTAACATCCCGTGAACTGCTTTGAGAGTAACACCTGAGTTTCTCGGCTGATAATTGCTGGTAGTGAAATCTGAACTGATTAATAGCTATGGCCAAGAGTTGAGTATCCTGGACACTATGTGACGCGCTACTCAAGTCCAGCCTCCGCTTTGCGGAGCTTGGGTCAGTCTTCTGCTAAGTATTTTCTATCCCTGGCTCTGTAAGATTGCTTTTAGCAGGAAATCAATCACGGGATCTAAAAAAGAAAAAGTATTAGCCAAACAACCTTTCGACAAGTTTCCTGATTTTGATGTAATTGGGAAAGGTCACAAAGCCATCGAAACGAATGACCTTACGGACTGTCTTTACGATTTGATCCAAAGGAGGCTCCCCAAAATGGGGAAAAGCAGAATGCTAAGAAGGTGGACTCGGGACCACATAGATGCACACTGCATTCCTGGGGGATGCTCCTTTGCAGGAAGGACAGGCAAGTGCAAACTCTGAGCGCGCTTGGAAGGGGTGACAGCGCTCCCGGGAGCCCATACCTGATGATGTCGTCGCTGTGGCCGCGGTAGAACTTCTGCCGATGCTCCCGCGGGCTGTACACCACGCCGATCCCTGCTACGAAGTACACGATCTCCTTGGCCGCTGTGTAGTAGAGGTTGTTGCGGCACTGGTGGCCCCGGTAGCCGTACACCCACTCGAGCCGCAGGTGGCAGCTCGGGGCGCTCCGGGCCGCCATGTCGGGGCGCCCACCCGTCGCTGCAGCTCGGGCCCACGGTCGCCGCCGGGTCTGGCCGACGAAAGATCTCCCGCTGGCGGCCGGGAAGCTCTTCTAAGCTGAGCCCTGCAGGTGCATCTCGCCGCCTCAGCCCACAGGCGGGAGGAACAGGCTCGCCTCACCCAACATGCTCAGGGCCGCTAGCGCCGCCGGCCGTCAGGAAGCCACGAGCGTTTCGGAGCTCGCCGAGTGTCCTCAGCCCAGCGACTAAGCTGGGACACAACCAAACCGGGGAGGCCCGCCTCCAGCCCGCTGCTTCTCAGCCGGCCCCGCGCACCCCGCCGCCTGCCGGGGTCACCTGCGGCGCTCGAGTCTCGCCGCCGCCTCCTCCACAGCCCAGCGGTACCGCGCCGCGCGCTCCCGAGTCCAGCTGAGTGGAGGGCGGAGACTTGCAGCCCCGCCCTCCTAAAGCTCTCGCCACGCCCCCCCGTGCACTAGCTCCGCCCCTCCTGGGGTTGAGCGCAATCTGGGAGCTCCCTGCTCCTTCCCCTCTCCCCCCAGACTGTTGCTTACCCGCAGCCCTCCCTCCCAAGGTCTAAGCACGTGTTCTCGCCTTCCCGGGACCTGATTCTCACCTTGCCCCTCAGATTTGGATTTCTGTTGCATAGTTTTCTTGCCCAGGAATCTGGGGAACCTACACGCCCTTTTACAGAGACCTCAGCTATTTGATTGATATGCCCGTGAGTTAACACTAGAATGTTAATCATCCCTTAACCACCACCTCCTCCACACCTTATGTGTGTATTTCTACTTATTACAGTGCTCTCTGGTCCAGAAATTTGGCAAGAATAAAATCCAACTTCGTAAAAGTACTTTTGACCCATGAGATACACTGTCCTAAATAAATAGCAATGACTCTCGAATTTGTTACTACTGTCGCCAAACAGGCCTCAAACTCATGATCCTTCTGTTTTTGCCTTTTGTATGCTGAGATTACAAATATGCGTCACTACCACCACCTCCACTCCACCCCCATGCCCAAACGTTCTTTCAATTGCTGTTTTGGATATCAGCAATTATCTCTTAATTAAAATGACTTCTTGAAGGGCATGTTTTAGCATAACTGTGAAATCAGATGGTCTAAGTAATTGTAATCAGGTAGACCACTCGTGAAGGAGACTTTGACTATGTAAATTCAAGCAGTACATTTAGAAAAAAATTAAATATTTGTTGCTGTACATCTGTGAAATATTAATTACTAGCTACATATAATTTTTATGAGGCAGGACGTAGAAGAATAAGAATTTCTTTCTGTACTGATTTTTTTTCCAGCATGGTGTTTTACAGATCCCATGATACATATTTAAGAACTTCAGATTAATAATAGGTTTAAATAATTTATTTTCCCATTATCATATTTTCCACTGCAATTTTTAATGACCCAAGGGTAGAGTATGCAGCAAAAACATTCTTAATTAAGCCATCCTCATATGACAGCTCAAGACTAAAAGAGATGGCTGAGGCACACAGTGGCTAGAAAATGAACCGTTCATGAACATCCAGGGAAAGAAAACAAATCTCATCTGTTCTGTATGTGATATGTGACTAGTGTCATAGCAGAAAGGGTGAGTAAGCCTATACTTCTAGATGAGGTGTTATCATTCTGAAAGTCATGTGGCAACCAGACCCCAGATTCCTTGGATCAACAAGTGGGCACCTGATGGACATTTTAAGTAAAAGAACCATAATCCTTTGATAATCTGTTTCTTGAAATGCCTAGTATGAAGCTGTATATGCCAAATACTTAACGTGTATTCTAAAATTCAAGTATTAAAGTATTTCTTGCTGCTGTTCACATGTCAGCACAATGCTATGTATCATCAAACCTATAAAAAATTTTAAAAAATGTAATTTTTAAAATCAAATAAATTTAAATGAAGACATCCAGTGAGGACCTCTGGCCTCTATTCACACATGCAAAGGTATATGCATGTGTACACACACACACACACACACACACACACACACGAAGCAAAGCATGCAAAACATAACTAAAAATTATGATATTCTAGCTATTGAGCTTAAGCAGTTATAAATTGTATTAGTGTTTTAATTTCAATAACCATGCCTTTGATTGCTCTTATTTACATACAGAACTTAACACAGATATTCCTTATTTCTATGTCAACCATTAAATATAAAGCAAAATTTTATGTCCTCACAGTAAGACTCCTCTTGGTTTTATCTGAAAACAATCATTTTCTGATACCCATACTATATTAGTCAGAATTTATTTGGTTGTACACTACCAAAGAGAACTGTAATGTCTCCAAAGATTGAAAAGTCCAAGAACTGCCATCAATGTACTTGAATCTTAGGATGTGAGTCAGAACCAGGTCATTAGAACTAACCTAGATTTACTTTGGTGTGGGTTCAATTGCCAGACAAGCAAAATAATTGCCAACAGCTCCATCTATAGACCAGTCCCCTGAGCTTGAAATCCCTGTGGAAATAGCTTTAATATTTAGTCATCCCCTGGAAATTAGTAGGACATCAACTTCATTGTCTCTAATTGACCTGAGTTATGGGTCCTCCTTAGAAACCTCAGAGCAGTGTCAGGTGTGTCAAAGTCACAGGAAGAGAGCGAGAGGGGAAGACCAACCCTCTAGTGGTATTAGCAGACTAAGGGGTGGATGACAGTAGTGATGTCAGATCCCAGGTCTGACCTGGATACTTAATCACCCCATCTTCATTTACCAAACCAAAGACACTCACAATTTAATAAAAAAAAAAAACACAGGTGTAAATAAATGCAGCTCTGAGACAAAGTTCTTTGTAAGCCTGACTGGCACCCAAAATTCCTCCTGTGAAGGAGTGCCAGATGTCAGACTGGCAAAAACAACAGATGTCCCCTGCCTGAGAACAATGATTCTGCAAGCCTATTAGATTCCACCCAAAGCTTTTAAAAATTGGCATATAATCCAAACAAAGTAAGTCCCATACCAAATTATCTTTTTCTGCACATCTGCACACCTTAACCATCATCTCTCTCTATTCAAAAACAAAAAGCCAAAAACCTCAGTATTACCTTAGTTAGGCAGATAGGCTGTGTTAAGTTGCCTCTGATCATTATTGCTTCTCAGCTACCAAACCTGGCTCTCTGTTTTAGAATTATCACTGACTTTCATTCCTGTCCCAACACCAACACTCTCCCAGCCCTTCAGAGCCATAGTTTGATTCAGATTCTAATTATCTCTTCTGTAGAGTCAGCTACTTGAATTATCTGTAGAAAGAAAGTCTTATATCTAATCATACCACTTCCCATCTCTAGAAGCACTTCAGCTATACCTCTCTTAAGACTTAAGATAGTCTTGTTCTTCAGCTTGCCAATTCTCCACCTAGGATTCATCCCAATATAATTGCAAAAAAATGTGGAGAAGATTCGTGAGTTAAAATATTTGTTACAGTGCTTGCCTAGCATTCAGTAAGCTCAGTATTATATTTTTTTAAGAATAAAAGTATTTACTATAACACAAGTTAGGAGAATGACAATACAGAACCCAAAATATATAGCCAGAAGATAGTATTAAGCAAACCCATCCAGCCAATGTGGCAAAAATATTATAAAAATAATTGAGAATTGTTTTTTCAAATGTATTCTGGCAGCAATGACAATTTCTATAATAGAATGCATAAAATTTTCAAGCAGAATACAAAATAAATGTATATATAGAATGAGCCCAGTTATGTAATATAATGACAAGTGCAACAAAAGATACCTACATGTTAAGATACGAGATATGGGTAATTTAAAGAACTATTCTGGGTACATTTTGTGAGAGCCTTTAAAAATATATGTAAAAGAGAATCTTATCTTGCAGAATTTCTCACGAGAAGAGAATTCTTTTTGTTTGGGAAAATACCTTAATGAGTGCTTGGCCCAGAAAAAGAGCTGTGAAGGGAGCCGGATGTGGGCAGAGAAATCCTGCGTGAAGGATGAGGATGAATCGGTCCTCCAGGAAGATGAGGGTGGAATGAAGTCATGGAGATGACAAAGTCACCGCTCACTCATGAACTGTTGGGTACATTTCTACTTTTTTTAATGGAAGAAATGGAGCTTCTCCTCTGAGCTGTCATGTGGGAAGCAATGTCACAGGAAAGGGTCCTTAGCTTGTCAGAAAGGAACCAGAGGAAACAAAGGACTCTAATAAGAAGATATACTTGGAACTCAAGCCATGTTAAACTCTCTAACTCACATGGAACTGCCAACCAACATTTCACATTTTTTAACACTCTAGGCCCTCTACTTCTTTTTGTACATTAAGTCGTAAATTCAGAGGGAATGAACTCCAGCAACTCTAAAACCCAAGTTCATTTCTATTAGTTTCCACAAACTGTACTTCTCTTGTGCTTCAGCAGAACCCAGGCATCTTTATATTTGCCCCCTCCTCCTCCTCTTCCTCCTCCTCCTCCTCCTCCTCCTCCTCCTCCTCCTCATAGTTTTCCTTCACTCATTTCATGTGGCTGTCATGGCTCCTATGGTATGTAATAGACTCAGTCTGCACACTAGTTCTCTTGGCAGGTTATCTTGCCCTTGTTTGTTTACAACGATGACCCATGGAATGCCTTATGATGTTATAGACCAGCAGTTCTTAACCTGTGGGTCACAAACCCTTTGACAACTCTCTATCTCTTATTTATAATATAAACATATATAAAAAATGTCAATAAAGATGTAAATATATAAAATAAATATTATTTATTTATTTTGTGGCTGTTTTGATTGCATGTATATCTGTATCTTACATGCATGCATTGCCAGTGGAAGCCAAGAGAGGGCATCAGATCCCATGGAACTGTGTGGTTGTTAGTTGATATGTGGGTACTGTGAATCAAATCCTGGTCCTCTGAAAGAACAGCCAATTCTCTTACATTGAGCCATTTCTCCAACCTCAATTCAATATTTTAGTTATAGTTTATGTAAATGTGTATTATGTGGTTTATGTCTGTATTCATGTGCATTCACCTTTGGAAGCCAGAAGGCAACCTTGGGCATTATTTCTCAGGACAGTTCATCAATCTTTCTTGAGACAGGTTCACTCTTTGGTCTGAAGTTCATCCCTGAGTAAGTTAGGTGGCTGTCCAGGTAAGTCTCAAAGGTTTGCCTGTTTCTACTTCCTCAGTTTTAGATTATAAGCACATAGACATCACATTCAGCGTTTGCTGTTTTTATTGCTGTTGGTTTGGTTTTAACAAGGATTCTGAGAATTGAACTCTGAGCATAGGTCCTCATGCTTGCAAGACAAATATTTTACCAATTGAGCCAACCCCTCAACTACTTATTCAACCATAATATTGTGTCTATAATTAGGAAATTATAACACAAGTAACATAAAACAAACTAGGCAGTTTTGAGTTGTTTATAAAATGAAGGACTGACATTGTGCTGCCCCAAACTTCCAACCTGTTTTAGCAGACTTATCCCCAGCTACCCTCTCCTTCTTCTGAGCTGAACCTGTTGTCCAGTCATCCCACATTAATAATCATTCCTAAAATTAATCAGGCTTCTCCAGAACTGCAGACATGCTTGTGGTACAGTTGTATGCTGTGCTATAATCTCAGTTACCTGCAGTCAACCTAAAGTCCTATGACCCTGAAGCCCAGTCCAGATTGGATTGTATGCAGTCCTGTTAGGGCTTGAACTGTGTTTCCAAGTCCCCACTACTCACAAGTTGAAACCCTAACCCTTAGTTCTCTAGAATTTGACCTTATTTGGAAAAGATCTCATTGTAGATATAAAAATTCACCCCAGAGTAAGTTAAGTCTGATGTGACTGACATCCCTATATGAGGGGGAAACTTGAACTTGAATGCAGAAACCCACAAAGGGAAAATGTCATGTAAAGATGAAGGCAGAGATAAGCTAAGGAACACCAAGGGATTCCAAGACCCATCTGAAGCTAACAGAAGGGCAGGGAAGGAATCAAATTGTTTCTTTCGTCACACTCCCCAGAAGGAACTCACCATGACTGCAGCTTAATCTCTGGCTTGTCTTCCAGAACTACATCTACACAGATCTGGTGTTTAGGTCATCTGATTGGTTGATTTACTTAGAAGCACTGGGCAATGAATACACTTCTCCAAGTTTCCTGTGACAATTCCATCACACTCCTTAGATCTGGCTTCCCTTTATTTCTCAAGTACATCTTCTAAACTCATGAAATCTTTATAGTAGCCCTTATTAGGATTTTGTGCATATTTTGGCATGGTTTACATATACCCGGTTATCTGGCAGCAAGTTTCTAGGGATGCAGGTGGGAACACAGGAACATGGCAGAAGGCAGCAGTGGATAGCAGGAGACTCTTAATGGCTGTTTCTATGTAGAAAAGAGCTTTATTGTCCGATGAATATGGTTATGATTAACAGAGGGGTTATGATTATAATGGCAGAGAAAGCAAGAAGAGAGAGAAAATCAGGGAATAAGAAGAAAGGAAGAGAAAGAAATGAGAACTCCCAAGATAAGAGAGAGACAGAGAGAGAGAGAGAGAGAGAGAGAGAGAGAGAGAGAGAGAGAGAGAGAGAGAGAGAGCGCGAGAGAGCGCCTTGCTTTAAATGGGGAGGATGTGGCTCTTAGAGACTAACAGCCCTGCTACTAGATTCTTTTAAAAAATTGTTTATTTTTATTCCTATAGTATGGATGCCTGAAAGCATGCATTTATCTATCTTTTTGGGTATTTGGTCTTCCTTCTTAGCCAATACTTGAAGCCTAAATTTTCAAGGAAACAGACTAATGATTAGGGTACCAAAGTACCAGGGATGTACAAAAACAGAGCAAGAATGTTGAAGAAAAGGATGTGAAACAAGGAAGACCATAAATTCAGAATAAGATGTAACATGAAGAGGCATTATTTTCTGGCCTCCACCTTCTAATTTGTGAAGAGAAAAAGTAGGCAAAGTAGGCGAGTGTACCCACCTGGCACATGTGGTTTCCTTCACTCAACACGAAGAGAAACTGTGCCCTAAAGTATTCCATAGGAAACAGAAAGGCAGAGAATTCAACTCCCTCCTGACTCCTTTCTCCAAGTGATTGAAGGTCATTTTGTGATGTAGTAGAGCTAGTGGCCACCATTGCAGTTCCCTCAGCCAGCTTCTTGTGTATGAATGCAACCAGTCAGGTTCCCTGAGCCCTGATTTCCACACAAAGAGGGTCAGATAATGCCTGTGTGATTGGAAAGGAATCTCAGTCTAGCATCATGAACCTAGACATTTTATATCGGGCAGTAAACTTGTCTGAGCTTTGCTCTAAAGAGAGATGTCATCTTTTATCAAATGGGCAATAATCAAACTTGTCCTCTGGTCAAGAATCATTTTTATTTTCTGTGGCCATTAACTCCACAAGCAGCATTGCAAAGTAATCTAGGGCACAGGTAGTCAGTGCCTCCCATTCAAAGATATGCAGAAACATGAAGGCCTGTACTGAGCACATTGTCTCCCAACACAGGACCAATATGCTGCTACAAGGAACTGATTTTCTGACGGGATGAAACTGCAATGTAAAATATGTTTTTTTTTTCCAGCAGTTCTCTGGATAGAGTCTTTCATCTATCCAGAGCCTCACACGTGCTAAGCATGTGCTCTAACACCTACTTTTTTCTATCCCTAAAACTGAGAACATTATGTTATAGCAAGTAACAGAACATAGTACAATGTTAGCACACCTACTAAGCAGTGTATCTTGACATCGATCTAACAAAACACAAGAGCTCTTTGCTCAGTGAATTAGCCGAGTATTTTCAGGTCCATAAATGCTTATACTCAAGCAGGTCTGTAGGGCTAAAAGGTGTAGTAACTGTGGGTGCTGGCACAGACCCAGAGAGTTGTCATATGTTATTGGGGTGGTTTTCTGTAACTACTGCTAGATGATTTGAAGTTGCTTCACATTTCTAATTCCTTCAAGGACATCACCAAAAGTTCTACCATTGAAAAGCATTTCATAGAAAGAAAAGGGCTAAGAGTCACCACTATAATTATTATAATATAATTATAATTATAATTACTATTATTCCTAAACAGAAGTTGGGTGCCCACATGTGAACCATTGGAAGTTTGTTATTATGGGGAAGTAATCTAGAAATTGAGGGCACCCACTATGTTTTAAAGGATTTCTGTTCAGTAAAAGAAAGAGTCCCCTTACTAATACAAATGGTCATCATCAATCTATTGAGGCCTTGAATAGAACCAAAAAGTGAAGGATGACCAAGATTGATATTCACTGGCTAATATATTCTTGTTCCCCATTCGATATTTTTTTCCTTCTTTTTTTTGTATTTATCAAAAAAACAGTAAAATGAATTTAAAATGCTGATAAGTTAACAATAACTATAGAGAGGATAAGAATCATAAGCATGGCTTATCAAGGGTGGTAATGCAAATAAGATCGCTACATATATATTTACTTTGTGTTCAGCTTTCCCTCTGAATTTTTTTTTCCATCCCTGTATATCCTTATTCAAGGTCCCTTCCCCCTCCCACCACATCTGGTTATTTTTCTTCTCTGCAACTCCCCATTCCGTCCCTGGGCAGGGAACAGACAGTCCTATGGTCCCACTGACCCAATAATGCTTGGATCAGTCTCCACTTCTGGCCAAATCCAGTTTTGTCTCCCCTCCCTCAAGAGTGAGTCTGGTGTTCCTATAGTTGGAGTGGGGTTCGAAGGGTCAGTCCAGGGTGTTTCTGATCCCAATCTGTTCAGTGGTTGTGGTTTGCCGCTTGGGCATGTTTGGCTTTTTTTCTTGTTTGTTTGTTTAGAGACCACTAGTGAGTGAGTACATCCCCTGCTTATCTCTCTGAGTTTGTGATACCTCGCTCAGGAGGATATTCTCCAAATCCATCCATTTGCTTGTGAATTTTAGGATATCATTTTTTCTTACTGCTGAGTAGTATTCCATTGTGTAGATGTACCACAGTTTGTTAATCCATTCTTCAGTTGAGGGACATCTAGGTTGTTTACAGGTTCTTGCTATTACAAATAATGCTGCTATGAACATAGTTGAGCTAATACCTTTGGAGTGTGCCCATTCGATATTTTTGCTCCAAGGCCTTTGGAGTTGGCCTGATAATCACACATTGGCTCCTGTGTCCTCAGTACTTTGGGTTGGGCTGGAATCATGCCATTGGGGTTCTTTGAAGATGACAGATTGTGGGACATTCATCTTCATAAGGGCACGTGATAAACCACTACAACAATTTGATACACACACACACATACACACACACACTCTTTGGTTCTCTTTCTCTGGGGGAAACTTATTGAGGACCTTAAAATAACTATGACTAATATGTGAAAGAATCTGGCAGAAAAATGTGGATAACACACACAAGTAATAGGAGATTTCAGTAGAAGTAGGAGCTTCCAAAAAAAAAAAAAAAAAAAAAACTTTCAGAAATAAAGATACAGGCTCAGAGAAGGGTAATTCCTTTAACATTTTACACTTTTACTGTGTGTGTGTGTGTGTGTGTGTGTGTGTGTGTGTGTGTGTGTGTTCACTATCTGCTGAGCTAACTCTGTTGCCCAGGAATTTCTTTAGTACATCCATCAGCAGACTGACACCATCGTGGAAATGGTTAATGATTTTAAACTACAGCAATAAAAAGTGTCCAAATTTGAAAGATCATGTACAAAGGGAGTTGCAAAAAACAGAATTTAAAAGCTGTGTGAGATAGTCAATAATAGTCTAACATACTAATATATGTGTAATTGAAGTCTCAAGGGAAAAGGAAACAAGAACAAAGGTACATATTTAAGGAGATAAAAGCTGATGGATTTTTTTTTATAAGACTAGCTAGACATCCAAGAAGCTCAGAAAAATCTCAAGAAAAATATGTAGAGTAAGACAGATAGATAGATATCTCTTTGACACATCATGGTCATTCCATTGAAAAATTTGAAAGAAAACAATTACACTTACAGAAAAAGTCTTAAATTTTCTACAAAAAAGTACCCCAAACAGGATGTGGTAGCTCAGTATAATCCCAGTACTGAGAAGCTAATGCAGAAAGGTGGTGAATTTTATGCTAGCCTGAACTACATAGTGAGTTTAAGGCCAGCTTGGGCTACAAAAGCCTTGTTTCCCTCTAATAATAATAATAATAATAATAATAATAATAAAAAATCAACAATTTGTTTTGTTTAAATATGTCACATATACCAAGAGAATAGATTTTTAAAAAATGAGCCAGGTGTGGTGGAACATAACTTTAATCCCAGCTCTGGGCAAACAGACAGGTGAATGTCTCTGAGTTCAAGGCTAATTTGGTCCTGGGCTTCTTGCTATTTTTAGTAGTAGTAGAGAGATTGTCTCAAAAAAATCCAAATGGAAAAAAAGAAAGCAAAACCAAACAAATGGGTTTTATTAATGGTTATAGTACTTCAAAAAATTGTTAAGCCTCTGAGAGTACTATTAGCATTCAGTGGACTTTCCAAACACATCAGCTTCTCAGAAGAAAAATTCCTTTGAGGGCACCATGAAAGGGGAAGTCATTCAATCTGAATGATAGTGGTAAATGAGCTAAGAAGTATTTCTCATTCTGTATCATAAGAATCTTGACAGTGATTTTCAAAATCAGGAGAGTAACTGTAAATTTCTTTACAAATTAACAAGTTAAAATACCAAGTTGTTTTAGGCTGGATCTCACGGAGATACAGTGTAGGTTTGGATTTTGTTTTCTGTTTCTACCTTCCAAGTACTGGAATTAAAGGCTAGCACCACTGTCACCCACCTTGGGATATTTTTTGATGAGTTTTTGTTTTCTTCTTTTCTTGAAATTTTTAAGATTTATTTTATGCCTATTATCTGCATATACATATGTGTACCATATGAGTGTAGTGCCCACAGAGGCCAGAAGAGAACATCAGACCACCCAGAACTGGAGTTATGTAAGGTTGTGAACAACCCAATGCGTGCTAGGAACCAAATGTGGATTGTCTACAAGAGCAACAGTTGCTTTTCACCACTGAGCACTCTTTCTAGTTCTCTCTTTTAAAACATCAGGCTGGCATATATGATCAAAATTACCATATATTTGTATTTCTATCCATATCTTTTGATCTCTTGATTCCTCAAGACTGACATTTATCACATTTCCTTGACCATCAACCCCTTTTCTCGTTATCTCATACATATACACACATATATATATAATATTGCATTTGGCCATTTTTGTTTTCATCTTTGTTTAAAGATATACTCAAAATTTGATCTTGCATTTAATTCTATACCCTTTTTGGTCTGCAGTTGCTTCTGTCTTTCTCTTCCATCACCTTCAGACCATCTTCTTGTACCTCATTTGGTCTTTCTCATTTCTAGATTCAAGGCATCCATTTCTAGCAGTAAAACAAGAAGCAATGTGTGCCCTCACTGCATCATATCAAGAGACTCCAGACTATTTGTTCCATTATTGACCTTATTGACTTTATTCGCTTGGTAAACAGTATCTGCCAGGTTTCTACACTATCAAATTATAACATAAAAATTATAATTAATTAGTATCATGTGTGAATAATTACTCAGAGATTTTTATCTCAAATTTTTGTTTATTATCATTGGGATAAATATTAAAATCACAGTTTGTAATCTTCCCAGAAATGATAGCTATAAGGAGTATTTGAAGTATAACACAAAAATTATAAGTAAAATAATAATATCATTACTGATGCAGACATCCTCTCAATTGAGAGTTTTCTTTTCCCAAATGACGCTAATTTTTGTCAAGAGGATGAAAACTTAACCAGTACAACCATGAACAGAAAAATCTCTGAGATGACATTGGAACTGGGAAGAATTCTTGCTAGGTTCACTTAACAGAATTCCTGATGAAGGTAGAGTACAATGAGCAGACTACATGGGAGATGGTGGAAAATGAAGGGTTGAGCAGATATAGAGGTAGTTAAATCTAAGGATGAGATTCTCTGTAAACCAACTTAGTGATATTCTTAGTGTAACTGCACTCTGTAAGGATGAACACAGAAACTCAAGGTAAGAACCAAGTAGTAAAAAGGCTTAAAGAAACCTAAAAGTTTGGTAAAAGAAAGGCAGGCACAGTGTCACATACCTGTAATCCCAGCACTTAAGAGATTGAGGCAAAAGCATCAGGAGCTTCAAGACTAGCCTTGGCTCCATAGTTCAAGGCTAGCTAGGGCTATATATGACCCTGTTTCAAAAGAAGAGATTTGGTAATTGAAAGAATCTTTACTGATAGGGGCTTTGGAAGAAAATATGGCACAGAAATAAAATGCTGATAGTTTGAAAAGGGACCTGATCAGTGAAGTGACATTTCAATGGAGGAACTTTGTAAACCAAGGCAGGAGGATTCTAGACAAAAGCATTGGCTGTAACAGTGGTACAATGCTCTTGCTAAGTCCATCAAGAAGCACCAAGGAGACTGGAGTTGTTGTGTAAGAATGGGGTGACAAACACTTAGAGAAATAGTTCACAGCTGCAACTTAGAAGTTTCCAAAGTTCAGGTATTACTGCACTTTTTAAAAGTACTTATATTTTGCCTTTCAAGTATTTATACAATAATTATCGATGTATACCACATGTAAGATGTTATTTAAAAAGGACTTCTCTCTTTTTTTTTAATTTGAAAAAAATACCATTGGAGAACTCTGCTATGATTCTCTGGCAGTAAATAGAAAAGGGTGCTCTTTCACATCATATTCACTCTCATTGGGATAAGATGGTGCCAGAGGCTGGTTGTTGCACAAATAGAATTTATACCAACAATATTCTAATCTTACTTCCATTGTTGAAAATGAACTCATTTTCAAACTGTAGAACATAATTTTCTGAGTACAAGATGTATGCTAGAATGAATCGGCTCTCTTTATGTACTTAATTTAGCGCTCTTCAGGCTACTGTATGTGCTTTGAATCAGAAGGACCCCATAAATATTCCTAAGAACACCTAGTTGCATCAACTTAGTGAATGTGTAATTGCCTGTGAAATTCAGAGTTAAGAAAGCAAATTTAGAATCAAAGAGGATGCCTATTAATTGTACTTTCAGGTCTTAAAGCGCTTTTGCAGAATAACAGGTAGTAGCCTCATTGGAGGGCTGCGGGGGCAGGGGGAATGGATATTGGCAGATGGTCAGCAGTTTCAGGTGAATGTAATATATCTCTTGTGCAGAAATTGAGAAGATGTTTAGCTTCAAGGAAATTAGTCTTGTAGTGTTTCTTCCTCTGGAATTTGCTACTATTTGAAGAAGAGCTTTAAAAGAATATGCATTTTTTAAAGCATTACTCGGTACTTAGAATGCCAGGAAATTACTGAAATACAAATAAGTATGACACTAAGTTCATAATGTATCATTGTTAACTCCTTAGCTGTGACAAGATACCTTATGGGTGTAAGATATTGACCATGAAGAGAATGGGGTGAGGAATACATTGATTGGATTCATTACTATCTGTGTAATATTTTAAAATGCAAATCTCAAATTATTATGAAATAAAAAATAATGTATATAGGTATGGAGATGAATAAGAGGTTAGGAGCACTTGTTGTAGAGGATCCAGGTTCAATTTCCAACACCCACATGGCAGCTCAAAACACTCAATAAGTCCAGTTCCAGGAATCAGATATCCTCTCTGACATCCACAGGAACTAGTCACAAGCATGGTGAAGAGACAGACATTCAAACAAAGCACTCACACACATAAAATAAATAGGCTAGTATTCAACATCACTGTAAAAATAATAATTTTTTATTATTACTCACTCCCAAGATGCAAAAGTTTGAGGACTGTTAGAAAAGGAGACATGAAATATTCAAATCCATTCTGTAGTTTTGAAATTTGTACTTCAGTTGATATCTGTAAAAGTTACCCAGATTAAATATACTGTCTGTATCATAATTCTCCAGTGGTTTGAGAAAACTGAAAAGTATTTGTCTTTGTCAATTATTATCTACAAAAGGAAATTTAGATACTATTAGAAAATTGTACTATTGAGCTTTCACTTCTATCTTACATTATAGAAGGAAGGAGGCAAGGGGACAATGTATGAAGTCACTCCAGAATCCTAGCCACATTTATGTCTTACTGTCTCTTACCATTAAATATTTGTCTTTTCTGTAAATCTTAGAGGAAAGTAAGGCAGTACCAGGAAGAAACCACTCTAGGACTGGAGAATTTAGCTCAATAGTTTCAATGACAGACTCTTCACCTAACATTGCCAAAAACCTGGACTCAATCTTCAGAAGAAAAAAAATATTGTGCACATGAAAACATTGACAGACAACACATGTGCCCAATGATGGTATTTCAAAAGTTCTTTTGTTGTATTTGGTCTCAAACGCCTATAGTCTCAGCACTGGGGAGACTGTACTGGGGGCTATCCAAGAATGCATAGCAAGACCAAAGATACCAAAGGAAAACAAACAAAATCATCTTTTCCATATTTTATCTACTTTGGAGAAAGTGTCTTCAATCTGTAGATTTAGAATTCAAAATCAACACCTTGCTGTCACACAGATGACAGTCCAGCTCCCTAATTCCTGGTAACTTTAGACAAATAATTTCTCTTTTTGGAGCCTATCTCAGTTTCTCATCTGTAAAATAAATAGATTGGAGCAAGCAATCTCTTAGATTTCCTGCATTTTGAACACTGAGATGGGGTTAGGCAGAATAATACTGGAGGGTTTTTTGGTTTTGGATTTAGAGCAGAGGAAAAGCTGTTTCCGCATTTATGTTTCTAGAGTCAGAAATATGAGAGCAGTAAGAATGTGTGTGTGTGTGTGTGTGTGTGTGTGTGTATGTGTGTGTGTGTGGGCGGAGGGGGGGAGGGGGGTAGGAGTTGGACCAAGACACAACAAAGGTCAATTTAGGTGGCTTTTTGCCCTGACTGGGTAAGCAGTGAGGTGGTTGCTAGGCAACTGCATCTCTTTTACGCACGAAGGCCCCCACAGAAGCTGTCTAAATCACTAGCTGTTTTTTGTTTTGTTTTGTTTTAAGAAATAGAGGATTTTCAAAATTAATGAAAGCTGTTGTTTTTAAAAGAGATTTTTTTTTGTAACCAATTCTGTACAAATTCTCTGGCTGAGGTCCGCTCACTGCAGCTTTACTTTCCTCTGTTTTCAGGCGCGCTGTGGACACCTCATAAATCAGGCCCCGCCGCTGCGCGTTGCCCAGCAGAACCCGAAGCCCTCTGCAAGTTGCTGCTGCTGCTGGACCCCGCCCTCCCTAGACACGATTTTAGGTCCTGGACTCCGGGTCACTGGAGCGCTGTCCCGGGCCGCCATGGGCTCGGAGATGGAGCCTCTGCTCCGGGCCTGGAGCTATTTTAGACGCAGGAAGTTCCAGCTCTGCGCCGATCTATGCACGCAGATGCTGGAGAAGTCCCCTTATGACCAGGTACCTGCTGGCCCCAGGCAATCTGTGGATTTTCCTTGCTATGGCCATGAGCTCTGGGGGATCCCTCCGTCCCCTGGGGGAGGCCTGGGAGGAGGGCCATAGGCGAAATTGCCTGTGTGGTCTACAGAGGCACCTGGAGCAAGACTCTTGAGTCTTAGATGGCGTGCCCCTGGCCTTTTCCCCTGAGTTCTGTGCCTTGACAGCTCCTGCTGTGAACTACTGCCACCCCTTTACAGAATTAGTTACATTTCAAGGGGACTCTGTTAAGTTTGTGAGACGCTTTGATAGTTTATTGTTCATTCACTGGTCAGACTCTTGACTTTGTTGGTACTTAAAAAGAAAAATATATATGTGAACAAAGATTGGTTCAGATGAAGTATGGGATCTTCTTACTTCATCTTTAGACATCTGTCCCACGTGCCAAGGAGCTTTTGTTTCTGAGTCACGGCTTCTACTTGAGGAAAGATACAAGATATATTTACTTTTTGAAGAAGCAACCTGGACAAGAGAAACTATACTTGTAAGAGGAAAGGATAAAACAGAAGCCCCCTAAAAGAGGAAATGATAATGTCGATTAAAGGACATTTGACAGTCCAGCATGAGAGTACAGTCCTGTACTGCCAGCTCTTGTGAGGTAGAGGCAAGAGGATCAGTAGTTCACAGCCATCCTCGGCTAAGTTTGAGGCCAGTCTGAGGGGGGCCATGTAAAAACCTGCCTTTAGAAGGAAAGTAGCAATCCAGTAATGTTGTAGATAATGATTGAAATGGGTAATAATGAATGAGAGAGGTACAGTGCCGCTGAGTAAGTAGCTCCTGGAAGAGAGGGGATGATGAATGGGGGGTTAAGAGTAGAATTGTGGCAGTGCTTCAAGTACATGCAGAGTGAACCTACACAGTCTGGGTTCCCCTGCTTTTCCTCTGCTGGCATTGCCTGGGAGATATAGAAAAGCAGGGGTGTGAGTGTGAAGGTTGTTATTAGGCTCTACTACTCTCAGAGCATATGGATATAGGTTACCTAGTGATTGCACATGACCTGCTAACCTCTATTCTTGGTATTCACGTTCATGAAAGGACTGTGTCTGTAAACAAGTATTTTTTCAAGAGTATTGCTTGGCATGTCAATTCTACAAATGCTGCTAAAGAGATTTTCAGGAACAGTCCAGCATGTTTGGAAACAAGACAGTATAAGATCAAGTTGCCTTTGTTTTGAGGGAAATTTGGTAAGAACTTTTGACGTACCAGACATTGTTCTGGGCACAAGGGTTCTCACAAGAACTTTATGTGTTGTTGCATTGAGTTGAGGTAGTTTCCACAAAACAGGATTCCCAAGAGTTGCTCACTGGAAGTTTCCTCATTAAATGCCAGTGAGAGATGTATACTCCCTTCTTAGAGATTCAAGATGTGCCCAGAAGGCCCTGAATAATTCAGAAGGAAATAAACCTGATTTTGCCCAATTTTATTTACCAGTTTGGAAACTTACTTGAGTACTGATTTTTTTTTTTCCTCCCAGGGCAAATGTATTTTTTATTATCTGAAGGCTCTACCACTAGCAAAAGTGTTTTTATTAATAAGTAAGAAGACCCTATGATCTTAAGGCCATAGTAACTTTCAGTACTGTACCTATGAATTGAAACTTTATTTGTGCTAGATTTTATGATCAGGACTCTGTGTTTATTTTAGTGACCTTTATAGACTACTTGTGGCTTTCTAAACATAAGTTCTATAAAATAAATATTTTTTCTAATGCTTAAAATAGCCTTGTGCAATAGGTAACAACAACAACAAAAGATTTGGTTCTGAGAATTTTATTGTACTATTTCATTCAGTCCTCAACTAATTTAGGGGTTGGTATTATTTTCCTCATTTTACAGATCCAGGGCACTGAAGCGTGTCCAAAAGTTACAAAGCTAGCAAGCCCATTCAGCTGCCACTAAACTTTTCATAACTACTTTTGAACTTTTTTCAGTATATTTTTCTCATGTGCCTTCTCTCCACCCCCGAAATTTTAGCTGATGTAATATTTTGACACATCTATGTGGTTGGATTAAAAACTCAGATTAGTCTTGAAGGAAAAAAAGTCCTGATTCTTATTTAGGCAAATAATAACATTTATTTGACCTAGAGGGGAAAACAAGAGGACACATTTCTTCTATTAATTGGTGAAGATAATGTTTTGGAAAATGAATAGCCAGAAATGTGGTGCTTTTATTATGGTTAAGAAAGATTCCTTTTCCAGGAAAAATGAGAAAACAAATCAAGTGCTTTGTTAACAGCTTCAGATTTCCAGCTTAAGATAAATAGGTCGTATTGTGGTCTTTTGCATTTATCTCATTATGTCTTACCTCTAGTCCTCTTGGAAGGCTAAGACTTATTTCTGAGATTGTTTTGTGAACCTCTGGTTTTCATGATGATGATGATAAAGAAAACAGACATAGGATCCCACTGGGAAATACTGCTGTTGGTCCTGCACAGAGATTAGCATGGTTCAGATCATCATGGAAAGAGATATTATTAGGCTTCATCAGTCTGTTTCTTATGGATTTGTGACAAGACATCATAATGTGATTTATAATTCTTTATACCATGGAAGAGTTGTTCTTTCTTATTTACTGATATTAGCAAGTGTTATATTCAATTTGGGTAAATATGTCTTAGGGTTTCTATTGCTATGATAAAGCATTGTGGCAAAAAAGCAAACTGGGGAGGAAAGGATTTATTTGACCCACATTTGTGGTCCATCATGAAGGCAAGCCAGGGCAGGAACATGGAGGCAGGAACAGAAGCAGGGAGCATGGAGATTGATGCTTACTGGCTTGCTCCTCCTCATGGCTTTTTCAGCCTGCTTTCCTAGACCGCCTAGAACCACCTGCCCAGAGTTAGCAATGCTCACAGTGATCTGGGTCCTCTCACTTCAGTCATTAACCACTCCCCATCCCCACCCCCCAAAAAGGGAAAAATGACCCACAGGTTTGTCCACAAGCCATACTCTGTTTTGGTTCCCTCTTCTTAAACAATTCTAGCTTGTGCCAAGCTGATAAGACACTAGCCGGACTTTCTCATTTCAGAATCCTTTCAATTTATTTGAATTGCCATTTCTGTGCTATCAAACTGATTTCAATGTTGGTGAGTTTCTTTGGAGCAGTGCCTGGACACATACATAGTGGGACAAAGACATACAAATGCTTCTTTTGTGTGCCAGTGGGTTCATTTTGGTTCTTGCTTTTCTGCTCAAACACAGGTGAGAACTTTTGTTTTTAAAAATAATATTTCTTTTCACTTTGCTGAAATGGTTTGGTATTTGTTACTCTTAGAAGCTGGGTCAGAGAGCTTCAAAAGATAACATTTTGGTCTTCATATGTGAACATATTGGATGAAGCCTATCTCTGAGACTATTTTGCCTCATTTTTTTTTTTCCTCTCATAGTACTAATGATTGAGCTAGAACCTTGTGCATGTCAGGCAAATGCTCTATGATTGACTTACATCCTTTGCTCTGCTTTTATTTCCCCTTTAAGGGAAACCACTGTAAGCCGGGCAGTGGTGATACAGGCCTTTAATCCTAGCACTTGGGAGGCAGAGGCAGATGAATCTCTGTGAGTTCGAGGTAAACCTGATCTACAGAATGAGTTCTAGGACAGCCAAGGCTACACAGAGAAACCCTGTCTTGAAAAATAAAATTTTATATATATATATATATATATATATATATATATATATAGAGAGAGAGAGAGAGAGAGAGAGACAGAGACAGAGACAGAGAGAGCGCGCATCGTGAAATAGTACCATCAAAAATCCTTAGTGCCTTTCATTTTGTAGTGGGACATTAGATTCTATTTATTTTTAGTTCTAGCCAAAGTCAGGATAAGTCAGGGTAGTTAGGCTGTCCACCAAAGTATTCATACCAGGAACAGCATGTTTCTCGTTTTATTTGGCTACAGAAGAGCCAAGAGCAGGGTGAATATAAGATATGCAGTGTCTGATAATGGAGAAGCATTCTTGAAGAACATGGCTTGTGAATTCTTTTCCCAGACACAGTATGATTTACAGTGAGAAACAGAGGCAGGGTCCCTATGTTTGGGGGATATTAAAGTTGGATCTACTAAGAATAAAAACAGAGAGATAGCAGATTCATTTATCATAGTTTCTTCCCATTGGGAAAGAAAGGATGACCAATTACAGAGAGAAACACTGTCCTTTTTTATTTGTGACTAAAAATGTGTTGAGAAGTGATTAGATGGAAAGGAGGAAATACACAGCCACCCTCCATAGAACAGTGTGACCTAGAGGGAGGGCTGGGATCCCAGGCTCATGCTGATCATCCTGATTAGTGGCCTAATCTGATTACTATTCTTTGCGGTCCATATGTCAGATTAATGGCTTTCAAAAGAGTGCTGAATGTGTAGCTCCTCTGTAACGACACAGTTCATGCAGCATGGAGCTTTTATAGGCAGTGGGTTTTAGAGAAGATGCTATGTATTCATGAACAGGGTAGGTTTCTGAAAGAATGCATGTTAGAAGGAGAGAAAAGGGTTCTTCACTTTCTCCTCTCCTGCCCCAACAATGACAGATGTTACAGAGAGAAAGGCATTCAATGAGTTGTAGATGGAAGATAGGAAACAAGTTTCCTTCAGTGAGCGTGTGAGTAGTGCAATGATTTCATGATACCCTCTCCCATATGTCTTTATGTCCAATTACCTAATTTGTTCCCTGTTTGGGGCTATGGAGGTTTCATCCTTGGTTCTGTCTGTACATGTCAGGTCCTTTTTGCCAGGGTTTCCATCCTCCCAAATTATACAGATTGCATTGCTGCCTGGCTGCTGGGTCACTTGACCTTCTAACGTTTTAAGTGCCAGCCATCTTTGTCACCTTGCAGGCTTCTCTTTCCTGCTATTACTAAAGTCTGAATAACAATGCTGCAGTTTTAGATCTGGGCAGGCTCATTAGCTGGAGTAGGTGTTGGTAATAATTAGGAAGTTGTGTTCAGAAATATCTGGAGATTCAGTTCCCCAATAACAACAGCTGAAAAGAAACAGCCCTCAGAGAGGAAGGAAAGAGGCTGCTGTATTATATACTTTTCTAGTTGCTGTGGCCAAAATACCTGACAAGAAGCAATTTAGGAAGGAAGTGTTTATCTTGGCTTACAGTTTTAGGGGATGCAGTCCACCAAGGTGGGGAGAGCATGGTGGCAGGAACAGAGAGCTGACCAATCACTTTGCTCCTTAAGTGAGAAAGCTGAAAGAGGAAATGCTCATTATCAGCCAGCTTTCTTCACTGCATACAGCTCAGGACCTCAGACCACAGAGCAGGGTCAACCATATCGAGGATGGGTCTTCCTTCCTCAGTTTATCTAATTTGGAAAATCCCTCATAGACATGTCCAGAGAATTTGTCTCCAAGGTGATTCTGTCAAGTTGGCCATCACTTTAATTTACCACAGATGCAAATTGCTGGAGTTGAAGTTGACTCTGAAGAGCAATGCTGGACCTCGACAGAGCTCTCCACTTCTGTGTCCTCTACCTGCTTTGAAGGAGTTTTAGTTTGATCTTTTAGAATCTGGAGTCAGTACCGGCTTCCCAAGGGGGACCAGGAGATAGTTGGGTGCTTATGTGTTCTGCTCATCCTTTGGTGACTTTACATCTCATAGTGAAAGAGCTCTAAAAAGGGCAAGGTCTCATGATCAATCCTAAAACTACCCAGAAAGCAGCATTATCATTTTACCCTGAGGGGTAAAAATATAGGGAAATAATAGATAGAGGTAAACAATAGAGGTTTCATGACCTGTCTGTTCACGATTCCTCACCCGAGTCATTTCTTTAGGATCAAGTCCAGACCTTCTGACTGTAGAGCAAGGCCTACTGTCTTCTACTCATTTATCTGTGCTGATGCTCAGAGAAATAATTCACAAGACCTAACTTGTGGTTCCCTATCTAGAGGAATTAATTCTTTTCATTTTATTTTTAAAATTTATCTATCTTACATTGTGACCACAGTTTTCCCTTCCTCTTCTCTTCCCAGACTCCACCTCCCCTTTGTCCCGCCCCCTTCATCCTCCCCTCTTCCATTTGTATTCTGAAAAGGGCAGGTCTTCCTTGGATATTAGCAAAGCACAGCATAGCAAGTTGCAGTAAGACTAAGCACCTCCCCTTGTATTAAGGCTGGACAAGGCCACTCAATATGAGGAATAGGGTCCCAAAGCCAGCAAAAAGTCTAAGACAGCTCCCGTTTCCACTGTTAGGGGTCTCACAAGAAGATCAAGCTATACAACTGTCACATATATGCAGAGGGCCTAGGTCAGTCCCATGCAGGCTCCCTGGTTGTCGATTTAGTCTCTGTGAGCTCCTAGGAGCCCAGGTTAGTTCATTCTGTGGGTTTTCTTGTGATGTCCTTGTCTGGTGTATACAATTCTTCCTTCCTCTCATTGGCAGGATTCCCTGAGCCCAGCCTTATGTTTGGCCATCAGTCTCTGCATCTGTTTCCATCAGGTGTTGGGTGAAGACTCTCTGATAATAATTGGGCTAGACACCAATCATGTTTGTCTTTCTGGGTCTAGGTTATCTCACTCAGGATGATATTTTTTCCAGTTCTTTCCATGTGCTTTCAGATTTCATGATGTCATTGTTTTTTGTTTTTTTAACAGATGAGTAATACTCCATTGGGTAAATATATAATATTTTCTTTATCCATTCTTTGGTTGAAGGATATCTAGGTTATTTATAGTTTCTGGCTATTATGAATAAAACTGTTGTGAATATAGTTGAGAAAGTATTCTTGTGGTATGATCGAGCATTCTTTGGGTATATGTCCAAGAGTGATGCAGCTGGATCTTGTGGTAGATTGATTCCCAATTTTCTGAGAAATTGCTACACTGATTTCCAAAGTGGCTGTGCAAGTTTGAACTCCCACCAGCAATGGAGGAGTGTTCCCCTTGATCCACATCCTCTTTAGCATGAGCTCGCACTTGTGTTTCTGATCATAGCCATCGCATAGGAGTAAGATGCAATCTTGGAGTTGTTTAGATTCGCATCTGCCTGATGGCTAAAGAGGTTGAACATTTATTTGTTTATTAGCCATTTGAGATTCTTCTGTTGAGTTTTTATGTCTGGTTTCTTGACCTGATCTTTGACAAAGAAACAAAAATTATACAATGGAAAAAAAAGGGGAAAGAATATTTAACAAATGGTGCTGGTATAACTGGATGTCAGCACGTAGAAAAATGTAAAAATATTCATATCTATCACCCTGTACAAAACTAAAGTCCAAGTAGACCAAAGTCCTTAACATAAATCCAGTTGCACTGGACCTGATAGAAGGGAAAGGGGGAAATAGTCTTGAACACATTGGCACAGGGGACAACTTCCTGAATAGGACATGAGTAGCACAGGCACTAAGGTTGACATAAATGGAACCTCATGAAACTGAGAAGCTTCTGTAAGTCTCAGTAGGACAAAGCAACAGCCTACAAAATGGGAAAAGATTTTCACCAACCCCACATCTGAGAGGGCTAATTTCCAAAATATACAGAGGAATTAATTTAATCACACAAAAAAATGTAATTTAGACAGACTTAAAGTCAAAGGCTGAAGTGCTTTTTTTTAAGCATTGCTCTAACTTTGAATTAAAATATTTAATTAAGATGAAAAATTCTTTCCTTTCATTGTTATGCTACTAATGGGTCTTCAAATGAGCTCTGCCTACACTCAGTCTCTCCATGTTCTATGGCAACCTGTTTTCCTCTCTTGATATTGTCTAATATACTCATCAGAGTGAATGCTCTTGGCTCAGGGTGTCTAGATTCAAATACTGTCTCCACACCTTAACCACATCTGGAATGAAAATAGCAATATACCTATATGCCAAGGATTTATGTGAAGGTTTTCATTACTATGCGGTTAATAACCAAAAGCATTAGCTCTTCTTTCTGTTTGGCTAACATCAAACTGAACACACAAAGGAAGGGCTCTTCAGAGAAATACAGTACTTATTAGAGAGTAAGCAAAGGCTATGGGGGGGGCACGACACATGGGACGCTGAAATCATGGCATGGGGAAAGGCAAGTGAGGAATATTACGTAAGTTATATAAACAGTAATCCTTGGTCACAGGATTAATAACAAGGGCACTCAAAGATCAGTAACAAATGTGCTATCAGTGCAAGGTTGAATATACAGTTTTGGGGACAGAAATTTTCTGTTTAAGATTTTAGTGGCCGTTGTGTGAGGCTGTAGTTCCGGCAGTCTTTGGTGACTGTTCATATCAAGAGGTGTATAATCTGAGATGCCTCTCCCCTGCCCCTTCCCTGACTGATTTTTTTTTTTTTTAATTCTACCTTGACTTAAGCAGCTTCACTTTGATTTTAACCACTTTTATTCTAGAGATGTCTGCCTGCAGGATTCAGTGTTGTTGTTTATATTTTTTCTGAAAGGATTGTTGATCAACTGGAAGGCATTTTTGAAGAATCTGTCCAGTGGACTGGGTGGTGAAATGTAGTTCGTGAATCATTGTCATTTACAAGTTCCAGCAAATCCCCCCTTTCTCAGACTGCATTCTTAGCCCCCAGGTCTTCGCTTTACCTGACTCCCCTCCACCTACGTTATCCAGACTGTGTCTGTGAATGTAGCACTTACGCACATTATGTTGTAGTTTATTTGATTTCACATATTCCCCTGTAGAGTGTTTGCAGCGTCCTGGTGGGTGCTAAGACCGCCAGGAACAGGCTGAGGATGAACAGGTTCTCTGTCTCACACCCTTTAGGGCTTGTCTCTGGTTTCAGATCACATTTTCTACCCTCATAACCTGCCTCCTTTCCTTGTCTTCCCCACTCTCCAGGCCCCTCATTTTTTTCTTTGACTGTCTTCCTTCCCTAGCTGCCCTTCACCACATAGTTACACAAGTGTTCTTACGGGATAGCTGGTCAAGTAAGACAGGGATCTAGTTCTGCATCAGTGAACAGAACCCTGTGAGGCCCAGTTGGTACCTTCCATAGAGGAGGAAGCTAACTCCTGTTGGTAGAATAAAAAACACCAGGCCTTTGCTTTGTGTTAGGGGCTTCTATTTCCTTTATTGTTTTCTTTTCTTTTTCATACAGTGTCTGCGATTGCCTGATGTTGATCTTTCCCACTGTCATAATTAGGAATTTTATGCCATGAAGAGTCACCATGACCACGAGAAACTCTTATAAAGGAAAGTATTTTTGAATAGCTTACAGGTCAGAGGTTCAGTCCTTTATCATCCTGGTGGGACATGGCCATGTGTAGGCAGACATGGTACTGGAACTTGAGAGTGCTACAGCTTGTTAGGCAAGCAACAGGAAGTGAACTGAGACACTGGGTAGTCTCTTGAGCATATGAGATCTCAAAGCCCATTTCCACAGTGATACATTTCCTCCAATAAGACCACACCTATCCAACAAGGCCACATCTCCTATGCTTCTCCCTTTAGGGGGCCATTTACTTTCAAACCATCACATCCACTCAATTCTGTATTGGTTCTATTTTAGAGATATTCTAAACTTAATTTAGTTTTTTACTTTTTGAGGTAGTAGAGGTTAAGGATCCAAGGTCTGGCACATACCAAGCATACACTATACACTGCGGTGTTCATCTAACCTCTCATCTAAATTTTACTTTTTCCTTTAGTGTGCCTTATTATTTCTAGAATTTAAGAACATTTAAATTTCCAGTAAGATGACGAAAGTATCCTTGGCTTACACAAACACTTACACAGCTCCATTAGTCACCTCTCTCTCTGCTGTAACCAAATACTAACCGGAGCTACTGAAGGGAGAGGAGCTTTGTTTTGATTCATGGTTCAGAGGAACACAATCCACTGTTAGCAGAGAAGATGCTGGCAGGAGTTATTTGGTTCGTGGCACTAAATAAGAAGCAGCAGAGAAAGGACACCCCAGTGCTCAGCTGGCTTTTCCCGTTGTCTTGGACCCCATCCTGCTGGTGGCCGTGTCAGAGGACCAGCAGGTGGCAATTGGATTGGCCCACCATGGATTGGTCCACCATGAAGCAAAGCACTGGTGGGTGAATCTGAATAGGCAAGGCCCCAAGGGCTTCAGCCCAGAATGTCTTTCTACATGTTTGCAGCGGCCATTTTTCTCTAGTGTCTTCCATGGTGTGAATTGGTGTGGGGAGATTCCCCACTGACCTTAATGTAGTGTGATTATCTCATGGATGTATTTTATTCTACTGGACATTTTTACCCAGTGGAGTATTATGAGGAAGATTTCCTCTTAAGCTAGATTGTTGAAAGTGTTGCCCCTGCTCCTGATAAAACGGGCTGCAGAGATTTGAGGAGCCATATAGACTGTGGCTTAGATTAGTGACTAAGAGAAACAACTGGGTCCCAGAAGCTAAGTTAGTGCAAGTTCTTTCAACCTTAATGTTGAGAGGTGTGTTCACAGGTTATGGAGTGCATCATAGCTAAAGCAGAGCTTTAAATAATGACTTAACGTTAGGTTAAGATGTTTTTGTTAATGGCTTTGAGGTAAAAAATTATGAAAAACAATTTAAAGGCAAACTTTTAATAGATGAGTGAGAGGCTCATTGAGGTCAAGAAACAGGAGCAATAACAGCGTGGCTGTTGCTGGCTGACGAACTTTCCTTGCTAGGATGGATTGGTGGTGAATTCCTTGCACCCATTTCTGCCCTGATTTAAAAAACAACAACAAAACAAAAACCTGTAGAGTGGGTATGCACCCTGAGAATTCGAAGTGGAGCTGACTGCTTCTTTTTCATATATTCAAGTTTAGATTTATAAGAATTTGCATTTAAAAGAGTTTAGATTTTAAAAAATGATGAAAGATTTGTGATTCTTTTAAGATTACCTTTTGAGTGGAAATAATAAAATAATTGATCCTTTCTTTGTAACCATAAAATGTGGCCTTCCAGTAAAAGAACTGGCTGAGAAAAATACTTTGCTTGCTTATACTCTGCTAATCTACAGCAAGTTGCTTGGACATGAACATATGTGGGCTCTTAGGACAACTTGTTTTTGACCTGTAATATTATCATAATCATGTCATGGATATGGAACACATGCTGTTTTTTACTTGAATTTATTATATTAATTAACTTGAAAAAAATAGATTATAACCACATTGCAATTTTTTTTACTTTCTTTTTATTTATCAAGAAAAACAGTAAAATGAATTTAAAATGCTGAAAAGTTAACAATAACTATAAAGAAGATAAGAATCATAAGCATGACTTATCAAGGGTGATAATGCAAATAAGATTGCTACACATATATTTACTTTGTGTTCAGCTTTCCCTCTGAATTTTTTTTCCCATCCCTGTATATCCCCATTAAAGGTCCCTTCCCCCTCCCACCACATCACATTGCAGTTTTTATACTGCTTGAGAGATTCTGCTGGGGTACATAAGCTCAGGGAAAAAGATTAAAGGGACGAGAGAAGGAAAACCCCAGGAAATCTGAAGAAGAGAAGTTAAAAGGAAGACATCAAGATAGACAGAAGGAAACAGCTGGAGAATAGAGTAGAACGAGCAACGGGAAGAATGATAAAATGAAGAATTAAGCTTTGACCTTCCCAAAAGTCCTTATGCGTCTGTCTGTCTGTCCAGTAGTTTGTTCACTCTGCATTTCCTCTTCAGTTTCTCTGACCTACTGAAGGCTTGTCATTCATCAGCACCCTAGATGAGATCCTGACATATTGGTGGGGTGGGGTGGGGTGGGGTATGTGTGTGTGTGTTTGTGTGTGTGTGTGTGAGTATGTGTGTGTGTGTGTGTGTGTTTCCCTTTTCACCAGATCCAGTGTTAAATTTTGGTCCCTTTTACTAGCCCCAAAGAGTAAGTTTCACTCCCTCAGATAGAAAGGTCAAGTTGAGTGATTAATTCACTGACTCCGTGGCTCCCCCCTCAAATCCTGAGCTGCTGGAGGTTGGTCCCCAAGGCAGCAGTACCATCTCCAGAGGTGCTCCCTACATGATGTGTTGTCCTCCCTCCCAGGCTCAGCCTTTCTGGAAGCATTTTCACAAATTCATCCTAAGGGGTGCTTCATTGATGCCCTAGGTATTTCTTAGTTCAATCAAGTTCCTCATCTAGATTAGTCATCACAGTGACCTTGAACAGATTGTTCACCATCTTTAAATCTGTTTTTCGTCTCTGTAAAATGGGTGATAATTCTTGATTTGTAACTCTTGATTCATTTAGGCCATTGTTATGGCATCCAAATGAGATCACGAACCACACATACACAAGAAAGAATAGGAAGGCTTGTCTCTGGCATCTGCCATCTCCTCCCCTCTGTCTCATTGCTGGAGTATGAGCCATGTTTAGGAAATTTGTTCTGCTTTTAGATCCTCCTTACATGCACCACACCATAAACTTGCAGTTGCTCTGTACTCACTGGCTGCTGTTTGTGTCTGCTTTAGTGCACTGTAAGACCCTGTCTTAAATCCTACTCTTTGGGGGAGGTGTTCATTGTCCAGCCTGGCTTAGCCATTTCCTCTCATGTCTCTACCATGCTAAAGAAGTCACATATCTATCCAAAGCTTGCACTTTGCCTGTACAGATAATGCATTCTTTAAGATATCCACAGTGTTCCTTTTAGATGGTAGAGCTGTTGAGAGTAAGGATCAGCCCTTTTTCTATTTTTCAGCATTTTCCCCAATAAAACATGACAGAGATTGTCTGTCAGATGCTGCTGCCTAGACATGGAAGTGTAAATATCTGTTGTAAGATCTGACATAATTGATGGGTTTCTATTTAAGATGGAAAGAAAAGACTCCAGTGCCACAAATAGCAGCACCCGGCACTAATATATATTGTGTAGTCTATAAGCATTTCTACGAGAACATTGTAGTTAGAATTAATTTCTTATTATCAGCCACTGGCCTCATCATAGTTATTTGGAACCAAAGGTTTATGTTTTTTTGATTTTCCTTCTTCTCCATAATGTCTTAATTTTGGATGTAAGGAAATAGTTTAAAATTATTCTTAATTTCTGAGTTATTGAATCTTTTATCTTGAATAAAGTTTATTGATATAATTTTTTTTATCACTTTCATTTTCCTTTTGTATTGGCTATTTGTTTATTTATTTATATTTATTTTTGTATAGGGGCAGTGTAGGTGGTAGCCAGAGAACAACTTTTGGGAGTCAGTTCTGTTCTTCCACCGTGTGAGTTCTGGATTTATATCAAACTCAGGTGCTCAGGCTCAGAGGCAAATGACCTTCAGGGCTTCTATTGACTTTTTTAAACAAGTAATTGAGCTACATTTTCTTTGTATCCTGGATAAGATTAGCCAGAACTTTCTGATCACAGAAAACAGCACTTTTCTTTGTGTATTGTTATTGAGAGTGCTTCTGGAAAACGATTCCAATTTCTCTCTGCAGGTTTGGGGACATGGATAAAGTACATCCTGTGTGAGCATGAGGACGTGCGTTCAGATCCGCACCCTGCACATAAAGCCTTGCTGTGGCAGCCTGTGTAGTAGCCTCAGCCCTGGCGGTGGGGAGGGGTACAGGATGGGGAGAACAACATGTGGATCCCAGGCCTTGTTGTCTAGCCGCTCTAGCTGACTTGCAAGCTCTAGGTTGAGTGAGGGACCTTGTCCCAAAAAGTAGGTGGAGAGCAATCTAGAAAGATATCCAAACTTGACCTCTTTCCTCTGCATGCATATACACAGGCAGATGAATCCACCTTGTGCATACACATGCATATACTACACATGTACACACACAACTAATATTTGGATTTTAACTGAATAAGTATTCATTAAGACTTGATTTCAGAAACTGCATGTCTTAAAATGTTTATAACCTTCTTCACGCTTTCCAGGAACCAGCTTCTGATTTGCCAGTGTCTCAGGTAAAGGTTTAGCTGCAAACATTAGTTTAGTGAGTAGCTCAGTCGCTATTGCTTATTTGCTACTGAAGATTAGAAAACGTGCTGTGTTTCTGCTCATAGTACTAGAAACTTGGCTGCATCTACCAGCTGTTCTGTTTTTTACTGTATAAATAAACTTTCCTATTTCTTAAGCTTTTAGTTACATGAATAGCATTGTAGAATTGATGACCTGCTTATTAAGCTTGGGACTTAAGTAGCAATTGCCAAGATTGACTAGAATGATGAGAAGAGAAACTTGATGGTACAATGGTTCACACTTAGGGGAGCCAGACTGTCAGCAGAGTCATGGGCATCTGCAAAACTTTGATGGACAACAGCAAGTTTTGAATGCAGCATTCCCACTCTGCCTGCTTATAACTGACTTGGTAGCAGCTTTAACAGGGAGGACAAAGCTATCCCAGTGAAGAAGGAAGGAGGGAGGGAGGGAGGGATGGACAGTGACCAAATCACCATGACTGTGGGTTAGAGATGACACCTAGAAAACTGCTAACTGGGTAAGAAGCAGAAGGCTTCTAATCAGAAATGTAATTTATTTCTAAACAAATAAATGTGGCTTTGTTCCTAGTCATTTGGAAGATTTTTATTGACATTAAACTAAAGCATTAGTAGTTTGTAGTGCAGATATACACCCGAAAACAGTAAGTGCTATTTAAAAGTTTCAGACATCAAGAGGTTCCAAGAAGCCCTTATATTTAGTAACAGTTTCTAATTATCCACCAAATAATGATGTAAAGAGGAACAAGGTTGACCTCATTGCTCATATTGTTCAAGTTTCTTACTGTTTACAACTTGAAAAAAAAAAAACCCAAAAACAAGGCTTATGTTATTCTTTGTCACCATGACAAAAACAGCTCAAAAGAGGAAGGTTTGATTTTGCCTCCTGATTTTAGAGGAGTCTCTGTGGTTGGTAGCTGTGTTGGTTTGGAGCCTGTGATGAGGCAGAAGAGCATGGTGGCAGGCAGACAGAGAGAGTGAAGAGAATTGGGCACAGGATATATCCTACAAAGACAGCCCCTCCCCATGCCCCATTTCTTCCAGCAGGACCTATCCTCCACCCCCTAATAGTCCTGCTATGCGGGCATCGGAACAGTAATCTATTGATGAGATTAGTACCCTGGTCATGGTGTCATCTCTCCCTCAGTCCTGCCACCAGCTGGAGTCAAAGTCTTCCATCCCTGCCTGTGCTCACAGAGATCAGCCTACCTCTGCCTCCCCAGTGCTGGGATTAAAGTCATGCCCCACTACCACCTGGCCCTTTATCAGTTTTTATGATGTTCAAATCATATCAGAAAGATTATTCTCTTAGTTGATTTACTCTAATAATCAAAATTACTTCTTACATACCTTAACCTGTTGGCCTTGAATTACTTATCAAAAGGAACAGAATAATTAGAACATGTTTTTTTCAGCTAGTTGAGTTTTTATTTCATAAGTTGAATTGGATCAGCTTTATAGAAGGTAGAACACATAAGTCAGTACTTGCTCAATGTTAGCTGGCAGGTCTGTGCCTCAGGGGTAATGCTTTAGACATCTCAGTAGATGAGTGAATTGGGTGAGCCCTGATGGGTTGACTGTGCTCCATGGACGGCCCCCACCCAGCACAAAAAAAAAAAAGACTTGATGTGTTTTTAAAAAAGAAGAGGACATAAAGTCGGGAAGGGGGCAGGGTCTGTGATGAATCTGTGGAGAAAGTGAATATGTCACAATGCATTGTATAGAATTATCAAAGAATTAATAAGAATTACAAAAGAGATATGCAGGAAAACAAATCATCATGATTACTCATTTAGTTTGGGAGAAACTTTCATTTTTCTTTATAAGATATACTGAATATCTTATTGATTTTTATAGACTTTGTAATACCACTGGTTTTTTTAAAAAGCTGGACAACTGCAATTTAGTCAGTCAAATATAACATATAAAACAAATTTGTAGTTTTTCTCAGATTTAAGGGAAAATTTGAGATTACTGTGTGTGTATGATCATGCTTTTTTAATATGCAGAGGATTTTAGGACTATAAAACATATTTGGCTTATTTAAAAAAAATTTTTTTTAAGCCAAAGCCACATCTGCTGTTTTCATTAAAATCTCAAGAATTGCTCACATTGCCAGGACTAGTTTTTTTTTTTTTTTTTTTTAATCGTACTTTGATGTTTAATCAGCAGTGATATGTGATTTTCAAGGTCATTTTTGTGAGAACAGAAGAAATAAGGAAGATTAATTTTTCTAAAACACTGATAAACTTTTAAATCAAACAATGGTTTAAGTATGTTTTCTAGTTTAGTTTCTGTTGCTGTGATAAACACTATAAACAAAAGCATCAGGAAGGCAAGGGTTTATTTTATCTTACACAGCTTCCATGTTAATAGTTGATCCAAAGCAGGAACTCGTGACAGGAATCTGGAAGCAGGATCTGAAGCACAGGCCATGGAGGAAGGCTGCTTACTGGCTTGTTCTCCATGGCCTGCTCAGCTTGTTTCCTTATATAGCCCAGGACCACCTGCCCAGGGGTGGCACCAGGTGAGTATGCTGGGCCAGCAGCCCACATTAATTATTAATGGAGAACATGTCTCCACAGACATGCCCAAAGGCCAGTCTAATAGAGGCAATTTTTCAACTGAGGGTCCCCCTTTTCCAGTTAGCATCACAGTTGACCCTTCATCATGTTGAATCACAAACACTTCAGTGCCCAACCATAACCTTTCTCTATTTATCCCCAGTTCTCATGTTAACATCACAATATAAAGCATAGTTTAATTTTAAAAGTCCCACAGTCTTTAAAAAATTTCAACACTTTCAAAGACTAAGGTCTCTTAAAAAAATTCAAAGTCAAACTGTAGACTCCACAAAAAAATGTACTTTTTTTATTCTAAGGGGGAGGAACCAGGACATAGTAGCACTCAGGTTAAAGTAAGCCAAACTTCATCACTCATTGTTCATCACCTAAGATTTATTCGTGACCTGGGCTCCAAAGGTCTTGGCTGACCCCACCTCTACATTTTCCATTATAAGCTCACACAGCTTTTCTCATGGGCTCAGGTTGGCTCTACTCCATGGTCCTGACATCTTCAACATTCTGAGGTTTCCACTGCAACTGAGGCTGCACCTTCACCACTGACCTCTCCTGACCTTTGTTCAGAGAGATTCCAAACCTTTTTGTACAGTGCCACCCCTCAGATACCCTCCCTGACTCCCTTATGCCTTTTAAACCTGTACCATGTGTGAGACTCTTACACATTACTAAGCTTGGCTACCAGCTTGGGGTGCTGACTTTCCCTCCATGAACTACAGCTTCTGGGTCCTAGCCTGAGGAAATAGTTCCCACAAGAGATCACCTCAAGGATACAGACTCTTATTAATCACAACTCATTTTTCAGCTCCAGATAATCCCAATAAAACAAAGTTTCAGAACCATAGATTTTTAATCTGAATGGTACAGACAGCCTCAGTAGAATATTTAAATTGACTCTCAAACATCCTTCTAAAATTTCATGAGGCAGGCCTTCATTATCTGCATTTCCTTCAGCATTATCTTCCAGCCTCCCACAGACTAGCCCATTAACTGCTGAGAACTCAATGGTTTTTCTACCCAGAGTTCCACAAGCTTTCACAGTCCTACCCTGAAGACAACCCAGGGCATAAAATCCACATGGTCATATCCATGACAGCAATACCTCATGTCCCTGGTTCCAAACCATAGCCAAAAGCAACCTGGGGAGAGAAAGATTTATTTCAGCTTACTATTGCATGCCACAGTCTGTCATGGCGGGAAGCTGAAGTGGAAACAGATGCACAGGCCATGGAATAGTGCTGCTTACTGGCTTTCTCTCTATGACTTGCTCAGCATGTTTTCTTATATGACTCAGGACCATTGCCCAAGGGTAGCACCACTCACAGTGGTTTGGACCTTCCCACATCAATCACCACACTAGAAAATGCCCTACCAACTTGCCTACAGGCCAATTTGAGGGGGGAAATTTTTAACTGATGTTTCCTTATCCCACATGACTCCAGTTTGTATCAAGTTCACAAAAACTATACAGCAACGTGTTTTATCTCAGAACTCTAAAAAAAAAGACCCTTGTGTGTGTTATGTGCATACATATGCAAATGAGTGTGAGATGTGTATATATGCATATATACAGGTGAGACATCTATGTATGTATGTGGTGTGTGTATATATGTGTATATGTGAGCGTGTGAATGCCACAGCACATGTGTGGATGACAGAGGACCGGTTTGGTGTCAGTCCGCCAGCTCATCTTGTTTGAGACCAGGCATCCCGTTGTTTGCCACTGCTTATGGCTGGTTAGCTATCCTGAGGACTTGTGGGGATTGTGTCCTGTCTCTTCCTCTTAGCTCAGTCATCCAGTGCTGAGATTACAGATGTGTTCTATGCCTGCTGGGGATCTGAACTTCAGTCATCACTCATGCTTGTACAGCATGCATGTACAGGCCTCTGAGCCATTTCCCAATCTCTACACCACTTTTAATGTCAAATTTTTGTATCATTGTTTATATTTCTTAACACTTAAGTCTGAAACATCAAAATTTTTATAAAGACTGAATGCACAGAGAATAAAAAATTAGATGTTCCTGCTGGATTTCTGATATAGTTATGTATTTACTCGGGGCTGGGGAGAATGATGGATGTACTTCCCTTGCTTTGATTAGCTCAGCATAGAAAATTTACATAATCTTAACACTTAAGAGGTTAATAGGGAGCTAGATGTCAAGCATAACAGATTGGACTATGAAATAGTGGTAACAGCTCAAAACTAGTTAATATGTTCATGGATGTTTAATAACTTATTCTGTAAATTATGTCTAAAATTATAAAAACTTGGCTTTTAAGAACTTAATTTAATATGAATATAATGGTACATGCCTATAATTCCAGCACTCAGGCTAAATCAGGGCATCTAGAGTTCAAGAACATCCTGCTATATCATGAGACCCTGTCAGAGAAAGATGTTGGGGGTTGGTTGAGTGAGGCAGACTGACTGAGAAGGATTTAAGTTAGACTCCAAGCCATGGTCCATAAGCTTTATTGGCTCCTCATTATTAGAATAAAAGTCCCTAAACCTCACCATGATACTTGTGCTCTCTGGCTGGTCTCTTAATCCAGACAGATTCACCAACATTTCAACAATTACAAGTACTGGAAGTTTCCAAACACACTGTGAGCCAATTTTGCCTGACCACAGAGCCTAAGCCTTCATCACTATTTTATAATCATCATTAAGATATTTCCATGTATTACAGGGTGGCCTTGCACTTGCTGTGTGGTCAAGGAGGAACTTCTAAATGCAGCAATTACAAGCATACACCACTATCCCAGCTTTTCTTTCATTCTTTCAACCATTTTCTTTAAAGCTTATTTTCTCTATCACACACTTGTCACATATCACACACTGCTGTGCGCTTTGCTGGTTAATCCACTAGATGATGTTGTGTTCAGAAGTGGTGAGATCTTGTTTCCCACTCAGAGCTAGCCTGATAGTATATATCTAGGAGGTCTTTAATAAAAAGACTAAGTGCATAAAGTTCTGTGCTTGTGGGGACTTTGCAGACGTCTTGCAGCTCTCATCTTTTCCCTCCGCAGCTCTGTTGGCTTCACTCAGCCTGCTTCACAACCAGACTCCTGGTATACTGAGCCCCAGTCCCTCCTCAGATTTCCGTTATTATTCCTGTGGACTGCAGAATCAACTTTCAGACTTGTGTTTTTCTCAGATTATTCGAGGGATACCAGGCATCATGGTTCTTAGCTTTTATTTTGGAAAAAACCCAAAAGGGTCAAGTTTTTTAGTAAAGCAATTTCATGTGTTTGACCAGAAAGTTAAGCACATACACCTTCATGATGCTGTTTCAGGTTCCAGCAAAGCAGATGATGATTTCAGCTTAGAGCCGTTATTACTTTTCCACTCCTCATTCTCATCAGCCGGTTCTTCTGACTAGATTACAAAGTAGCCATTTTGAATTCAGAGAAATTGACGTTAGCTTGAGTCACCAACATTTCTTAAATACCCAGTTGTACATAAAAAACCCTAAAGGTCTAGAAAATTCAGGAGTGCACAAGGTTGAAATGCTTCTGTTCTGGGGAGCAGGGTCTAACACATGCCCAGCTGATCATAGTATTTATCAAATATGGAATGTGTAGAAAACCTGAGGCAAAAGGGGAAAGCTGGACAGAAAGTGGGAGGGTCCTGGGGCTGGAAACTGGGAAGGACTTCTTGGATCTCTTGGTCGGAAAGCAGAGTGGAGAGTACACTAACAATACCCGCCTAGCTTCATTAAGCTTTGTAAGATTCCTAATGTTTTTTCTACTGAATGATTTTTTTTTTCAATGCTTTTTAGGCAGCTTGGATTTTGAAAGCACGAGCACTGACTGAAATGGTGTACATAGATGAAATTGATGTGGATCAGGAAGGGATTGCGGAAATGATTCTGGATGAAAATGCTATTGCCCAAGTCCCACGTAAGTACTCACTGTTCATTTAAAGGAAGGATATGGCATATACGAGGAATATATATGTGTATGTATATATGTATGTGTGTGCATATATGCATATATATATCTACATTTCATATAAACATATATAATGGGATTGCGGGGTTATAATATAAATACTATTAAAGGATGATGGTGGTTTGCTGGTAATTTATTAGTTGTTAAGATATTCTTTTTCTCATTTACTTGCTAAAGTATGTAAACTCTGGGCATAATTTTTTTATATACATTTTTATGAAAAATTAACTTTTGAGTCTAGAACCATTGATTTAAACTTTAAAGCATGCTAGTTTTGAAACAGAATGCAAGCTCTGCTAATGGGGAGACCTGTTAATTCCTGAGCCTGTGTTGACCGGCTTAGTACTAAACCTATCTTAGAGATTCCTCGTGAAGACTGAGTGCTAACACAAGATCAAATGATAGGTATCAGTTGTCAGAACACAGTTCAAGAATGGAGTCCTGTGAGAATTCTGAGTGCTTGTGAGAAATAAGACAAGAGTCTTGTGACCTGTTTCTTCAAAAAACAGAATTGTTCTTGGAATGCGTCTTTGTGTTCCTCCCAGGTGTTACAGTTAGTAAGGAGTTTACCTCAGCTGTTTTCATTCATAAGCCTCTATGGAAGACAGGTTTTTCCCACATGTGGCTTGTCCTTGTAATTGGAATCTTACTCATGTGACTCTTCTTAGCCCTCAGAGTACACATTATCTGGTGTTCTGAATAAAGTTGGCTATTGCGTGAGGCTTTAGTGTGCCCTTCAGTTTTAGGCCCTGCTCTCCCAAGTTCATTCCACCAGCCAGAGCAGCAAAGATAAGTCTTGAACACATTTCCTGCTATAATGTCTCCTCTCCCAGACCAGTACAAGTCTGAAAATTAAATTGCTAAGTGTTTCTATAAATTCACAAGTGATACATGAAATGATTACCATCCCATCTTGTAGGTCCGGGTACATCTTTGAAGCTTCCTGGAACTAGCCAGACAGGAGGACCGACTCAGGCTGTCAGGTCTGCATTCTAGTTTCATTCCTCCGTCTCTAAATCCTGACCAGACATATCCTTCATTGATCTTCTTTGTGTTATAATCGTCTATCTCCACAGGCCAATCACTCAAGCTGGAAGACCCATTACGGGTTTCCTTAGGCCCAGCACGCAGAGTGGAAGGCCAGGTACAATGGAGCAGGCCATCAGAACACCCAGAAATGCCTACACAGCACGACCTATCACCAGCTCATCTGGAAGATTTGTCAGACTAGGGACGGTAGGTTCTGTCAACTTTCACAGCACCCTGCATTACCCAAGTAACTTTTTACTCCACTGGTATTACAGTGTAGAATTAAATGGAAAATTCTGAAAGTAATTCTTGTTGCTTTATAATTTCTGAAAGTTATTATAATCTTTATGCAGAAGAAACTCTATGTTTCAATAGAAAGTTTTCATTTTTTTCTTTTCTTTCTTTCCTCTCACAGGCCTCCATGCTTACAAGTCCTGATGGGCCATTTATAAATTTATCTAGACTGAACTTAACAAAATATTCCCAGAAACCTAAGTTGGCAAAGGTATGTGCTTCAAAAGATTCTAAGACATGCTTTTGTAGGAAATGGAGAACTTTGTTAGTATAACATAAAAATTCTCAGTCTTGAAGTAAGTACAGTCGATCAGAAATAAGCACATACATAATTATTATTGGAAACTCCTTTCCCCTGCTTAACAACAGTAATTTACAGCAAAGAAAGCAGAGAGGCAGAGTCATCTTTGCAGAATGAAGCTTGAGGTTGTCTGGATGTGGATGTATTTGTTTTTCAGTTTGGATTATTCTCAGAAAAATAATTTTTAACTCTTCTATGATATACAGGTGATCAAAAGGACGGAAAACATGTATTTATTTAATTAGTAATTAACTAGGCCCCTCAGTATCACACAAGCCAGATAGTAGCCAACAATCTTAATAATTCTCATCACTCAGTATTCCTCTAATTAAAGAGGAAATTAGAGGCAGAGAGAGCAGGTGGATAAGGCAGCAAAAGTGTGGGGAGTGGGAAGAACAAAAAGGAACTAGGAAAATCAAAGCATAGAAAGGCGATGTTCAGGACTTTAGTATTGTGAAAAGCTAGGGAGTGAGGGGTCTTGGGAGAGGCTGCTCTGTTGGTAAAGTGTATGAGGGCCTGAGTTTGTTCCCAGAGTACACATAAAAAGCTGGACATGGGCCAGTCAGATGGCTTGGTGGGAACACATGCATCCACCAAGACTGTTGACCTGGATTCAAACCCCAGAACCGACTTCCTTAGGTTATCCTCTGATCTTCACGTGTGCTGTGACACACATGTGTATGTATGTATGCATGAATGTGTTCACAAACATATAAATAAATAATGTGTTGTGTGTTTTTTAAGCTGAGTATGGTTAGTATAATTACCAAATTGGCATAATCTAGGATCTCTTTGGAAGAGACGTAATGAGGAATTATTTAGATTAGATTAACGGGTAGCCATATCTATAAGAGATTGTTTGGCTTGTTAATTGATGTAGGAAGACCAGCCTGCCCATTGTGGGCAGCACTATTCCCTAGGCATAGGGTCTTCAACAGTAGAACAGAGGAGCTAACTCACTGAGAGCAAGCAAGAATCCAGGTTTTTTTCTTCTCTACTCTTGACTATAGATAGTGTTTTGAGTTCTTGCCACAACTTTCCTCTACTAAGGCATTTAACCTGAAATTGTAAGTCAAATAAATGTTTTTCTTCCCTAACTTGCTTTTTGTCAGGGTGTATTATCATATCAACAGAAATGAAAGTAGAATAGGCATTTTACTGGCACCCAGCCTAGCCTAATCAATCAATGTGCCCCAGGCCAGTGAGAAACTCTGTCTTTAAGAAAAGGGTGTATGTGGGGGGGACCTGGAGAGATGGCTCAGTAGTTAAGGCTACTGGATGAATAGTCATGAGGACTGAAGTTTGGATTCTAGCACCACATACTCACACCTGTAACCCCAGTTAGGAGGTGGTTGGAGACAGAAGGCTTTATGGCTTCCATCTTAGTGGAGAAAAAGCATAAGCTCCAAGTTCAGGGAGAGGAAATCATGTTCAGAGGAACACAAAGAATAATAGAGTAGAATATTTGGTGTTTGCCTCTGGTCTCTGTGTGTGCAGACAGGGTCCTCCATCCCCCGGCCCACTCCTGCCACCATGCATGCATACACACACAAGTAAATCTTTGTACAAAACCAAGGTGGATGTGCTTGATTGAAAAAAAAAGTTCAGGTGTCCTCCAGTTCTGGTTCCTTCCACATACACATAGTACCTAAAAGCAAAGTAAAATAAGCCCCCAACTTCCTTATACAGGAACACTTGCTCTCTGGAGACTCATTCGACACTAACCCAGCAAACTCAGCCGAAATCTGTGAACTTCCTTGCTTGAGGAAGCACCCCTGACTGCCTCAGTTCTCTGAACTGTCACTGGCATTAGGAGACTGTAAATCTTTTGTTGGTTCCCTTTTCTTCATGAGAGTAAACTAATGACGAGGCATTCCTGTGGAAAACCTGGTTCTGAGGTGGCTGACCAGTTTTCAGTGAAAGAGTGAAGTCAGTGGAGACATCGTCCACAGTTAAATTAAGACTGGGACCAGGACAGACCAGATTCTTGTGCTCCTTTAGTGTGCTGTAGGGATGTCACCAAGTTTCCCTTTGGCCCTCACTTTGCCTTGCCTCATCAGGCCTTCTTTGTGCTATGGGATGTGTCTGGTGATGCTCAGACATTGATGCTGCTTGAATGCCGTGAAAGCCTTCTTATGGTAGCAGACACCAACTGCGCTTTTAACTTTTTCTTTTTTTTTTTAAGAAGGAAAGGATTGCTATGGATGGGGTTTTTGGTTGTTGTTTAGGTTTGTTGGTTGTTCTAACCAGGGTCTCAGTTTGTAACCCAGGGTAGTCCAGAACTCCTGCTCTGCCAACTTGAGTCTCTTAGAGCCCGGTTTGCAGCTGTGCATCACCGTGTATGACACTTTCTCTTTTCTTTCTTTTGTTGCTGTGCTGGGGATTATATCTTGGGTTTATTCAGTCTTTCCCTCCTTCTCTCCCTCCTTCTCTCCCTCCCTCCTTCCCTCCCTCCCTCCCTCCCTCCTTCTCTCCCTCCCTCCCTCCCTCCTTCTCTCCCTCCTTCTCCCTCCCTCCTTCCCTCCCTCCCTCCC